>BHFT01014443.1:0-32750 GCA_004320025.1 Laticauda laticaudata | reverse complement strand
AGAGAGAGAGAGAGAGAGAGAGAGAGAGAGAGAGAGAGGAGCAAGTGCGCCCAAATTGTTTGCAGTGGATCAAGGCAAGCCGCCTTTTGCTTCACTTTCTTTATCTTAATTCCGACTTGAAAAGATATAATTATCTAGTTTGAACAGAGCTGCTATCAAATCCTTCTTTAGGCAGGGAAGGGGGAAGCTGGAGTGTTCTGAGCCCCTCGGTGGAGCCTGAGATAGCGAGTAATGAAGTTGTGGAGTCCTCAGATACAAAGGGCATTAACCTCATTAGCATGAAACCTTTTCTTCTAGCCATTGTGGGACTCTTTCAGACCCCTAATCCCCCCTATTTTCAAAGCTTGGTTTGTAATAAAGCTTTTAGAGTTTTTTTTTTCTTCCCAAAGCTAATAGCATTCTCTGAAGATTTTATTGCTGTTACGCTACATAGGGCGCTTAATTCCCCCTTTCTGTCTCCTCCTTTCTTTCTTTTTTTTTTTTACCCTTCTTTAGGGTTTCAGAAAAGGGAGTTTGTGTTATAGGGGAGGGTACGTGTGTGTGTATACACACAACCCATTTACACACACCCATACACGCATTCTCTCGCACACACATCCGTTAAATATATCAAAATGGAAAATATTTTTGAGAAATAAAACCCCTGGGTCAATGGAGAAGAAGTGAGGGTTTTACATTTTATATTTTAACAGGGTTGAGAGAACATTTTAAAATATTAAAATGAATCTTCTGCCTAAATTCTCAATTTTCTAAAGAGAAGGAAGGAAGGAGGGATGTTTACTACAGGATCCTCTCCATAGGAGTTCTGAAGTAGAAAGTGGTCAGAATAAAGGATGTTTAACTTCTGAACTAGTCCGAGTGAATAATCACTTATTAAGATTGAAAGAAGAAACAGGAAAGATAGATAGATGATAGATGATAGATGATAGATGATAGATGATAGATGATAGATGATAGATAGATAGATAGATAGATAGATAGATAGATAGATAGACAGACAGACAGACAGACAGACAGACAGATAGATGTGTGTATCTGTGTGTGTGTGTATTTCTAATCAGAGCTTTTAAACCCAATTTCTAAAAAGCTCTGAATTAGTCAGCACATGCATAGAATCTCTAATTTGAAATTTTCAAGGCAGGTTATTGAACAAAGCTGGTATTTTCATGATGCATTGTAGCTTCACCTTATCACAGTGTAAAAGGTAGTCAGATTGTCCTAAATTATGTCCAACTAGCCCCCCTGGATCCACGGATTAAGAGATTAAAGGAGACCACTGGGCAATGGCTCCTCTTTCCCCTTCATATTCCTGGTATGATAATTGCCTAAACTGATTTGCACTTCCACAAAAAAGTCTTTGTAGCTGGAACACAGCAGACCAAGGTTTGTGCTGTCAATGGCAAGAAAACTGATTAATGCAGCCTATCAGACTAAAGAGCAAATGAACCATGAATTAAATTTAAAAAAACTGGAATATCCCAGAAAGCCAAATAGTTTCCTCCAGGATTATAAGAAACTTTTTGCCCTTCCCTATTAACGCTGGCTTCCCTCTCTTCCCTTAGAAAAATTCTTATTGGCATCCCTCCCTTTCTTTAGAAGAAAAAAAATCTCCTTTAGAAGAGGTACACAATAATGCCAAAATAAAAAAGAAAATACCACAGGAAACTGATATGACTGTATTTTTGAGACCGCAGCTTGAATCCTCTGTTCCAAAGTAACAAGTAAAGCATAATTATTATATCACTACATGCAATTGATGCATTGATCCTTAAGGCAATCTGATGAAATGGTCTTACACATATACATTTTGAAGACAGTCCATGGAGTTCAATTAAACTGCCAGGTAAGTTGTAATTTGGGTTGCAGCCTTACTTGGAAGTAAATTAGGCAAGCACCAAAAGGGCTTTACTTCCAAGTCTCTCTTAAAATGAAGCTTCACAAGAACAGAAAGAAAAGGAGGGAAGGATTTAATTACACTGGACCTTTACAAACCATTTTCATGATTGGATAGATTTATGGGGTCAGAAGGGACTTAAATCCAAATTAAGGCTCAGTAATGCCCAGATTGCAATGGGCCAATCAGCAGCCCAATTATATTACTTCAATATATACCAGTCTTAAAATGTCGACAGCCCCCAAATCCTAAATCATTGTAATAATGTACTTCTGAGATACTTTTTAATGGACACACTCTTTATCTCCAGCATTGCACACCTTCCAAGCTATACTTCCAAGAATTCAGGTTTGTACACTCTGGCAAACCTGTCTTTTGGTGGACTTGAATAAGGTACATAGACAAATCGCTTCCAAATGAACAGTGTACTGTTCTAAACAGAAACCTGTTCCTTTATTCAGAAAAAACATCTTATTGTCAATGTGATTTGATATATTTTTATCCCCTGTTACTAACAAAGTTACTTCAGGATAGCTGATTCCAATCAACATTGATCATAAAATATAAAGGCTATTAAGCACCAGAAAGGAATGGGGGCATGGAAAGGAGAACGTTTTTTTTTAAAAAAATGCTTAAAATTGTTAAACCGTATTGATAAATCTTTATTGACAAAATATTGACATTGAGATACTTCTTGGAAGTATATAGTGTGTTAGAATTCTAACAAATTAAACACACAACACAAAAATATTTACATTCTGGTAAATAAGACAATAAGGAAACATTTGTCATTTTAATCAGCCTTTCTCAGCCTGGTGCACTTCAAGTGTCAATTCAATTCCCAGAATTCCAAAGGCCATGTTGGCTGGGAATTCTGGGAATTGAAAGCCACCACTTTAAAAGGCACAGTGTTTGGAGAGGTTCATTTGAATAGCTGTATAATCTTGGAACAATTGACAAGCTATTTATTTCAGTGCTTGAAATCCCTCCCTGTGGAAAATGGGTCAGGGTTGAAATGCCTCTTCTACACTGGTGCCTTCCAGCTATGTTAGACTTCTATTCCCACTACCCCCAGATGCTGGGCATTATGGGAATTGCAGTCTTCCTCATTTGGAAGGCCCAGAAAGGCTAAAATGTCCTCAGATCCCTCCAGATAAACAGATAAATCCTGTTTTAGCACAGCCCATTAATGGAAAAGGGGGGGAAAAAAGTGGAATTTTAGAAAGAGGATTATTTTCTTTAAATTTTTTTCTGTCTTGCAGCAAAATTACAAAGGTTCCTTTCTCTTCCGCCTTTCACAGCCTTTGTTCATTTCTTCAGAGGGTATCCCATTTGGGGAAAAGCAAAACATACTGGGGAGGGAGTAGAATTTTTACTGCTACTTAATTTAGTTTTCACAACCACATTGACACCAGGAGTTATCATAAAAAAGATTTACAAACTGCACAGCTTCTCATAAAATAAACTTTAAAAGCACACTGAACCCGTCTGGGGAGGAGTGAGGGTGGGGTGGGGTGGGGAGGAGTACACTTCATACCTGCGCTTGGCTTTAAGCATTTTTTTTCCTTTTGAAGCGCTGCACCCTCCTTCCTCCCCTTCCCAAAAGGTCTTTTAACCAACCAAACCAACCAACCAAAAAAGAACCAACCCAAAAAGAAAAAGAAAAGCATGCAGTTCAAGTTTCTGGAACAGGTGTGTGTCGTTTTTGGCTAGGTGGGATTTTCTCTCCCTCGGACTGGGAGAAAATCAGAAGTATGGTTAAGAAGAATCAATTCCCCCGGGAAGTGCAAAGTGTCCCTACTCCGCCACCTCGGCTGTCGGGAGTGTATCATTTCTTTCCCTTTGAAAATTTGAAGTGATTTCATTCTGAATGGCAAGAAAACTGATTATTGGCCAATGGTCTCCTCTCGGTGATTTGACTTTGATTGACAATCTCTCCCTTTCCCCCCACCCTCGGGTCTCTCTCTCCCTCCCACCCTTCTCTCTCTCTTTCTTTTTTTGAACTGGTACAGGACCAGCACGATCAATGCCCGGACTGACTCTCGCCCCTGACTCTGTCTAAGCCAGATGGGGGCCGTGCGAACAAGCCGGAATCTGTTTCTCTCTCTCTCTCTTGCCCGGCCACACGACACTCACTTTCCTGGGCTTGTCCCGTGTGAGGTGTTCCTAGAAAAGTCTGTTAAGCGCCAGCATCGAGTTTCTCTCTCTCTCTCTCTCTCTCTCTCTCTCTCTCTCTTTCTTTCTTTCTTTCTCTTTCTCTCTTTTGCTGCTGCTTTTTCTACTTGTTTACATGGGTGCTTTAATCGTCAGACGTGACATCGATCTCCTCTGGGCTGGCTTGCTTGGTGGCGATCCTCCACCGGTTAATATGATGAGTTCCCTTCTTCTTCTGTTGGGAGTCGGAGCCTTCTTCTTCCAACTTCTGCCGCTTGAACTTTGTCCTTCGATTCTGAAACCAAACTTTTACCTGGGGGAGCACAAGGAGAGAGGTGGAGAAAACAGAGGCGGCTATTAAGCTCGGGCAGCGATTCCCTGCTAGTTAGACTAATTCACCACCATTAGAAAAATGTATATATATTTCTACCCCTTGAAATGCTGCAACTCTGAGCCCAGGCACTTCTTCCCAGATTCGAAAATATGGGACGGCCCCCCTGGGCTTAAGGAGAACCAGGAAGCAGTGAGTAACTGCAAAAAGAAACTTCTCACTCCGCAAATGTCCATAATCCTCAAAGCCTTCTTTACCCTCCCCACCTTACAGATGCTGAGAGTTTGGTTTTAATTCCAGAATCGACCGTCATCCACAACCCATCCAACCAAAGGCCACTGGTGGTCGCTTCACACTCTCCCTTCCCACCACCATAAATGTATGAGTGAGTGGTCACTGGCTCTTTTGCTCCTTGCTACAATTAAGCTTTCCGCAGCAGCCCCAGGGAAGTGCCAGAAATCCCCAGAGCCGCCTCCTGTCTACCTTTGATAGCAGGAGCCAGGATCGCAGACTGGCCCTCGCCCACACACGCCCCTCCTGCAACGCACACGCACCCTAGCTACACGGGGGTATTTACGGCCTAATAACTTACACTACAGTTGCACACCTAAACCAAGCTGTTTCTGCTCTGGAATTTACAATTATTCAGAAGTTAACTCAAATATGGGTTAATTAAGAGCAGCGATTCAGTGGGGCAGGCTGGAATTGAAGGCTTAGTAAAGGTTAAGATGAAATCCCTTAAAACACCAGTCTTTTCCCTGCAAAAAACGGTACCCGACCATTCATGTGTATTTATAGAAAAATTCCTCCATTGAGTCTAATGGGACTTCTTTTAAAGTAAGCACCAAAACCCATGAAAAGCCATGTTCTTTCTCTTTTACTTGCTCGACTCAGAGCTTCTCCTGATCTCGGAGCCTAACAATATGGCATTTCATGCGGAATCGGTGCTTTAAGATCCTATGCACGCTTACTGGGAAATAAATGCCATAGAAATTAATGGACTTCCCGTGGCTTCGGAAGACAATGCCAGGATCAAAGGCAATCTCATTGACTTCACAGGAACACTGACCTCCTGCCTCCCTGGAACTCAGTTAAGCCACAGTAATTGGGCTTTAAGATTAATCTCCCACTTTAGGCACAGTCCTTGGAAATATGCCCCCATTGATGTCAATTTAGGACTGCAGCTTTTCACCCTTGACTGGAATTCGTTTTTTAAAGGTAGATTCCATCAGGAAATCAATGGGGCTCCTCTCCCAGGAAAATCATTGGGGATCACGATGCCAAGTGTTCAACCCTCTTTACAACACCACTGGAGCTTCTGATTGCATTCGAGCTCCAAATGCTTACTTGGAATTAGGGGGCACTTCGATCACAAAACGTTTGTTAAATTCTTGTTAACAAAGCATAATAATTCTATTAACATAACCTGTTAAGCCAAATTATTCCATGACTTAACCCTAAGGAGCTGGTGGTTCGCACAGCAAATTAAAAACTAATGTGATTCGGTTTGCTTGGTCTTGTGTGAACAGAGTCTCTGTGCTTAGTAGAGTGACTTCCTATTTACTCCAGAATAGCTCTATTGTGGTCTGGTGGAGAGGGCTCCACCTTCTCATATCTCAGTGGATGGATCATTGTCAGATGTCTTGTGCCCATTTGCCTGAATCCAACTCTGATGATTTGATTTTAAACACATTTACTCTGCCTTGCCACACATTTTTGTTTAACTCCCCAAGAAGAGTTGGATCTATGTACATTCACCTGCACAAGTTCCTGTTTGCATTGCTCCATATGTTTATCCGCATCAATCCATGATACATACCTCTCCAATGTATGCCATGTAGGACACACACACACACATGATGTATGCATTTTTAAAAGTCTGACAGAGATTTTTACTGAACAGTGGCAGTCATATCTATATATTGTGGGTAACACACCTAATAGAGTGAAGGTGTTTCTTGCAGGAAAGGGAATATTTACCCATGCAGTCTGACTTCAGGTGTGTTTATGTATGCTATCACACCTGTGTCCAATTCCTGAGTGCCCACAACATCTATCAGCGGTGCACATTACATAAGGACATTTTACATAAAGAAACAATGGAGACAGCACTAAAGGAATTCCAGGGTTCAAGTTCTTACTATTAATCACCACAGCTTAAACACAATAACAACCAAGCCAGACCTTTTGTTTGTTTGTTTGTTTTTGTTTTAAAAAAATACTCCTCCGCCCACTTTCTGCCATCCCTCTTCGTTTGATCTCCGCTGAAAAGCGGCTCTTACTGTCGGACCTTAGAAAGCGATGAACAGACAGGCCTACCAACATTTTGCCGAAAACTCAGCTAGGCTCCAGGTTAATTTAGCGGGGCGGGCGAGAAATCCCTTTAAAGATGGAGGAGGGGATTATTCTACCATAATTAAAAATAATCAAAGGGGGAGGGAGGGAGGGAGGGAGGGAGAGCGGTGAGCGAGCTCAGTTAATTAAGGAGGAGGTTCGAATTCTGCCAACATCAAATAGGGGCTTCTTTTGTACCAAGCGCTTCTGTCTTATCAAAGGAGGGAAGGGGCTTCAGGACTCCTAGAAACCCGGGGGAAGCGCGGTTCGAGTTAAAAACGGGCAAGTCCTTCAAGACCAGGCCCTCTTAGGAAAACAAGGGGGGAAGAAGCCCCCGTGAGTTTGCGAGGGGGTGGCGGAAATCCGAATTCAAACCCGACCCGCTGAGGCCGCGAGTCGTTTACAAAACAGGTCGCATCAGTCCCGAAATTACCTTCAGAGCGCTTGGGACGGACCCTCCCCCGCGGCGGCCGAAGGGAAAACGCGGGTTTTTAAAACGAAGGAATAGGAAAAAGGAGCGCTTTCTCTCTTTTTCCTGTTTTCCGGATTCAGCCTGGAAATGCCCGAGAAAGGCTTTTCACGGCAGGCGGGGCCAGGGAAAAATCCGAAAACGGGGCCGTTTTAATCACCAGTCCCTTTAACCCGCTTCGCTGCCCTTTCTGAAGCCCTTCGCTGCCAGGCGCCTTCTTTCCTCCCATCCCGGCTGCATTTTCATGGTCTCTCCCGAAGGCCCTTCTTTATATAGTGTGAGCGGGGAACAAGGGGTGAGTTTAATGTGCTTTTCAGCGTGCTAATTGAAGGGGACGGCGGCTCATTTCTCCACGCCGATCTCCAAAGGGGAGCTCATTTTGTCGGGGGCTGGGGGCCTGACACCGCCACAATAGACCCCGACCAGTTTCGGAATCAAGCGGGACAAAGACCACCTTAAACGCCGCTTTGCCCGTGCAAAATCAGCTTGTCAAGCAGCCCCTTGTTCGGCGAACCTCATCAAAGCGTCGATCCCGTTGACTGGGGTTTTGTTCAAGGGAGGCACGTTTAAAACAAAAGATTCAACCTCGTCCGTGCTCTCCGCTGCCCCGCTCCGCTCCGCCCCAAGAAAGGCAAGAAGGGGGGGAGAGAGAGAGAGAGAGAGAGAGAGAGAGAGAGAGAGAGGAGAGAGGAGGAAAAAGTGTTACAACTTAATCCGACCCAAGAACGTTACTGTTTACTGGGAACTTTGAACTAAGCTGGGTCTATTTTCCCCTTCTTCTTCCTTCCCCGCCTGCTTCTCTCCTCTCCTCCAAACGCGAGAACAACGTCGCGGCTCAAGCCTCCTTCTTTCGAAAGGGCTTGGAGGGGAGAACGCCGCTCCCAAACTTAAAGGGAGGCGCAATAAGCAAGCCGAACTGCCGTCGGGAACTCAGGCGAAAACAAAAAAACAAAAAAACCAAAAAAAACCCAAAACCAAAACCTTCCCGGAACGCTCACCTTAAACCAACCGTTCTGGTTACGAAGATGCAGGCGCCCAGAAGTCACCCGAGCAAGCTAAAATACAGCCGGAGCGATTAAATTTGATCTGCTTTCCCCTCTTCCTCCTCCTCGCCCCACTTCCAAGGTTAATACAATAGGTCATTATCCTAAGCACACTTTTCCAAGCGTCTCTTACGGCCTCATCTGGGCAAGTGTCAAACAACGCCATTGCTTTGCCCGGCACACCAGCGTTTTGATGTGTCTATTTCCCAGGTCTCTCCCTCTCACCTCGTCATACACAGAGAGAAGAGAGAGAAGATACACACGTACCCGAAAGCCCACTGATAACTCCTTTGGATCAAAGAACATTCCCGCTTTTCAATGGCACAACTTCCAACGAGGCCAGAATTCAAGTGGGGGGGGGGAGGGAGAGGCCAAGCTTCGACCCCACAAAGCCCGTGGAAGACTGGTTTTAAGAAGATTCCGGCTTTACCGCAGAAGGGACTGACTTTTATTTTAAAATTTAAACCAAGTGGAAATCCTCCATGGGATTTAAAATCCAGGCCACTAGATCCTACAACTAAATCCTGGAACCTTTTGCTGGAAACAAGATTGGGGGCTCCTGAGCAGAAGTGCTCAGAAGCCACCCATTGTTCAAATCCAGTTATTTTAGTCTTGTTTTGGATGTTGAAGCAAGGCCAAGGTAAATTAAAAACAAGAAACGATTATTTCCAATTTCAAAAACAAACTTAGAAGGGGAAAATATAAGAGCTCCCCCCTCCTCCTTTCGTGGACATGTGACCTAGGGTTTAAAATGCATTGTTAAATGTGCAGATTTTAATTAAAACAGAAACAACCCCAAAACAAGTCCACACCCTAACTAGGAACACAATAACCAATCAAAAGAGCACACCCTTTATACTTCAATGGTCACAACTGACAGGGGATAACTGGAGAGGGAGGTCCTCATAAAGGTCCATGCCATACTTTTAAAAATCCTCAAAAGATGAAGAAGCCCTAAAACACCCAACTCCAGTTTTATTCCTCTGCCTTGAAATTTGGCCGGGGATTATCCTCACTGCTTGAGCCAAAACCTTATTAAGCCGATCTGCCTTGATCAATGGTGTAATCCTAGGCTGGTCTACTTAGAAGTCAGACCCACTGAATCAAATGGGCCCTGCTTCCAAGCTAGGCCTATAGGACTGCACTGGGGAAGATGGTGAATTCCTTTTACTGCCATTCAAAGATCTTGTTTTACTTGGACTTCAAGGAAATAGTTTTCTCTTTTACTTTACTTAAAGAGAGGCATGTTTGAGAAAATGAGCACTAAGGGGATCTTTCTTTCTTTCAAGAAGGTGAACAGAAGGAAATATTTTCGGCTCCTTCCCCCCCACCCAGAAAAAAATCACTATACACTAGAAACCGTTTTGCCTCCCCCCCCCCTTCTTTCTTCCTACCTGAGTTTCCGTGAGGCTGAGACTGTGGGCCAGTTGCTTTCTTTCCGCCCCGACCACGTAGTGGTTTTTTTCAAAAGCGTGTTCCAACCTCAGTAACTGGGATGGAGAAAAAGCGGTGCGGATTCGTTTCGGTTTCCGGGCCAGTGCGTTGTGCAAGAGGAAACTCTCCGGGCTGGTTTCATTACCTGGATAACCAGAAGAAGAAAAACGTGAAGGCACCAAAAAGAAAAAGAAAAAAAAAATCAGGAACCAACCAAGCCCAGCTAAATACTGCGTTATGCTTCTCTTTCTCCAGATGGCAAATGAAACTCGGTTCCTTCTTTATTTTGGTTTGTTACTTCCAATTCTCCCTCAAAGGCGGGCTGGAATTAACTGCCCCCTCTTTTCCTCCAGAAAGGAAACCAGAGAGGGAGATGAAGCTGAGGGCATATTAATTGGCCATTTGATATTCTTTTGTAGAAGGTAAGATGAGGTGTAAGGGCGCTTTGAAAGCATCTAATTAGAATTAAGGAGAGTGGGCACTAACAAAACAAAGTAAATTATTTCTTCTGTGGGTCACCCTTCTCCACATTCTTTCTCCTGGAAAGGTGCAAAACAGAATCTTTCAGGAGATCCAATTTTCTGAATAGATTCCCCACCCGGATCCACTCTCAACTCCCACTTTATTCTCTTGGCCTCACGAACCACAGCGCTCTTCCTCCCTCCTCCTCCTCCTCTCCTTGCTAAGCACTTTTGTTTATTTTGAAAACTCTCTTTGTCAGTTCCCTACTAAGATAAGCGGGTAGAGTTACCGCCCTTGCCACTATCCGCTTTGAAAAATTGGGGTCTGACCGGTACCGCCCTTGCCAAAGTTGGCCTTACGAAATCCAGAGTCCTCCCATGCCTCTCTCCTCTTCTACAGAATGCAAGCAAGCAAACGGCGCAGCGGGGATCGTACCTTAAAAATAAGTCGCACTAAATTCATTGGGCCTTTGTCCTATCCTAAAACAAAAACGCGGCTGTTTTTATTTTCCGTGACAAGCACGCACGCGCACACATTCAGCGCTACATTCCCCCATTGCAAAAACAAAAAACACACACAAAAAACCCGTTTTTAGTAAAGGCTTGAAAAATGGTATCCCAGTCGCCTGCCTATTTTGTTCTATTGATTTCTCCGCCTTAGGATTTCGCTCCTTTTTTTTCCGGCGAGGCCGGTGCCCGAGTCTGGCGAGCGCCACAACTCACAGACAAGCCCTTCTTCCTTTCCGCTGGCGCTTTTCAACAACCCGAACACAACGGAGCGCGGATTACGAAGTGAGCGAAATCCTTAATTTTCCACCCAGAGTTTAGTCCCATAATAATCACCCGCTTGCTACCAGTTCTCTTCCTTCTGAGGGAATCGCTCCAACCCGAGAGTAGCGCCAGTGTGGATTCGACCTTTCTTCTCCACGCACCCCAAATAGGTCTCCCGTAGCCAATTTGGCGGAGGGCCTTTATTTGTTTGTTTCTTTGTTGGGCGGGGGAGAAGGGAAGGTTTACAAAATAACTGAAGTGCAAATGTATACTTTTCCAAGGCGTGAGTTACAACTACACCCAGAATATGTGTGTGAGTGTGTGTGTGTGTGTGTGAGAGAGAGAGAGAGAGAGAGAGGAGAGCAGGAGTGCACGTATAGTAGGACGGATGCCTTACAGGCATAGGCAGCGGGTGCAGATCTCTCAGACTGATTGCTCTTCTCTCCTCCCCTCCATTTCAGCCTTCAAAAGTCTTAATCACTGAGCCTCCGAATCTCTCTCTCTCTCTCTTTCTCTCTCTCTCTCACACACAAAAAAACCTGCCTTCTCTTTTTTTTAGCTCTCTGGCTGTATCACCTGCCGGGGGTCCTTTCACCACCCACTCTTCTATTCAGTGGTAATTATAAGTGAACCCAGGAAAGGAAAAGCGAATGAAAGGGAAATGTTGTTAGTCAGGTTTCTTTCCCAAGTCTTTGCAGTTTTACTTTGGGCTGTTCAAAAGATCTCCCCGTTCACTGGAAAATGACAGGGGGGGGGGGGGGANGGGGGGGGGGGGGAGGAAGGTACCAAACCAAAACAGGGAGATGCGACTGCAGGGTGACCTAAGTTGTTGTTTTCCTGAGAAGTTAAGACCCTTGGAGACCCTGGTTTCAAAGGAATGGATTCCACGGAACTTCCCTTAAAGCTGCACTTCGGAAGTCAATTACTGTAACCCGAAGGACTCACAAAGAAATAAGGCTAAGGCTAATATGTGCTTGTATTTTAGCTAGTTAGAAATACACTTATGCACACAATACAAAGTCCTTTCCTGAAGCTGTTTCGGAAAGTTTCTCTAAGAAGCAGCATAAATATTTGAGTTCCGGAGACAGCATTAATCCCAAATGCATGTCACCTTTGGTTTGTCTTTTTAAAAATAAATTCAGTTGTGAGAGATTAAAAGTCGCCCTAATACGAACAAGAATTAGCTTCCATCCTACTCCTTTGTTCTCGTCCGGTTTTAATAAACTCTAGTGTCTTTTCACTGGAATTTCCTGCGATAGTTGGTTAATTTACAGGAGAAGCCCCCCCCCCCAAAAAAAATATGATTATAGCAATTTATTTCGTCGAAGATTCAGACGAACACGAAAAAGAAAAGAAAAAGAAAAAAAGACGAAGCTGAAAGACAGAAATTTCCACAAAAAACTCCCTCTCTTCTCCCGGAGGAGGGGGGTTCCTTAGAGCCAAATCGATTCCCGGAATCGAAGTTCCCTGCTTGCTCCATTCTCTCTGCGCTCCCGCCAGACTGCAGATCCAGTGCGGGCAAGAGCCTCGCAGATCCACCAAGAGAAAGGGAACAAGCCGGAGTTAGTTCCCCTGGAAGCTGATCCGGGTTAGCTTCGGGGGACGCAGATGGCTTTCGAGGTAGGACGGGGTGGGATGGAGGAGGGGGGGGAAACCAAGAGGCGCGACTTCCTCCGGGCTCCNGGGGGGGGGGAAACCAAGAGGCGCGACTTCCTCCGGGCTCCCACCTGAACTCGAAGGCGGTGGACACGAACGGCAATCGGGATCCCCCCCTCCTCGATTTATTCCCCCAGCCAGCCGGGGAAGCGAGCGAGTGCCGGCCCCTCTCCTCGGCGCTTACCTTGGAACCGGTGGCCCAGATACCGGTATCTGTGTATGAGCCAAGGGTAGAAGGTGGACGGGTCCCTTTGCTGCGAGGCGAAGAGCGGGTGAGGCGAGGGCGAGGAAGGCAGAGGGTGGGCGGCCAAGGCGTGGGGCGGGGGCACGGGGTGGACCGAGACGGCGGCGGGATTCGGCGGGTGCGAGACCGCCTCGGCGAAGACCAAGTCCGGGTTGGAGTAGACTCCCCGCCCGCCCGAATGGAAGCCGTTGAGGAAAGGATTCATGGGGCTGGAGTTGGCATAGCTGAGCGCCGCCGGCCGGATGGGATCCTCGGCGCGGGAGGCGGGCAAGGAAGGGCCGTCTTTGGCCACCAGAGATTCGATGGTGAAGC
The DNA here is from genome assembly GCA_004320025.1 of Laticauda laticaudata. Classification (NCBI taxonomy): domain Eukaryota; kingdom Metazoa; phylum Chordata; class Lepidosauria; order Squamata; family Elapidae; genus Laticauda; species Laticauda laticaudata. The sequence goes on along the minus strand of BHFT01014443.1, from coordinate 19,647 downwards.
AGCGTTTCGGGGTCGGCTGGAACATCCTGGCGACGAGCAGACGCTCCTCCGGCTGGCCTGCCTGCCTGCCTGTCTGCCGCCGCCGCCGCTTCTCCTCCTCGGGGTCCTGGCCCGCCTAGATCCAGAGTCCGGCCGCGCCAGAACGGCCGCCAGCTGACGGCAACGGGAGGCAAACGGCTTGGCCGCATGAAAGAACGACGCCCGAAAGGGAGACGCTCTTTGCAGCCGCTCCTCTCGGCTCCCGCGCTCCCTTCAATCCACTTAAGGGGGGGGGGGGAGATTCTGGGCGAAGTTTCTGGCTTTCTTCTTCTTCTTTTTCTTCTTCTTCTTCTTCTCCCACCCCACCCTCTTTCTTCGCCACCACCCCTCCCTCCTCTCTCCCTCCCTCCCGCTCAGCCTTCTTTCCTTCCTCCCTTCTTTCTTTCTTTCTTTCCTTCCTTTCCTTCGCGCAGCGCCCGAGGCGGCTCCTTTTTAAAGTCCAGCGGCAATCCATGAGGCGAGCGATCGGGTCCTCTTGCCCAAAGTGGCGTAACGATTGTTAAGTTTCATGACGCCTAATTAGCGCGCGGAAATCACATCAACAGCTTCTCTGAAAGCCTGGTAATGGCATTGATGCATTGGTCCTATTACTCGCCTTGAGGTTGAAGGGGGAAAGACTCTTTAAATCTGGCGTCAGAGGGGAGAGGCAAACTTCTTGGGCCACGCGATCCATGCAAGGGATGGATCCGGGCCCGGACTGGAAACGGACTCCATCCGCCTGCTTGCCTGCGTGGCGCGAGACGGAAAGGGCGCTAAGGAGAGGAAGGAGGAGGAGAAGAGAAAGCCGGCGCAAAAAAAAAGAAAAAATAATCATAAGAAGAGAAGAAATCACCGGAGGAGCCAGGAGAGAGGGACGCGGCGGCGGTCCGCCAGGACCAGGTCGGAACTGGGCTGGGGGGGGGCGGTTTCCCAGCTTTGAGGAGGGACGGGGAGGAGCTGGGACGGGAGTGGGGGGGGGGAGCTGAAAGAAGGGAGTCCTTCGTCGGCTTTAAACCAAAACCAAACGCTTCTCGAATCCTCTAACGCCGCGCTCAGGTGAGAAGGAGAGCTGAGGGTTTTTTTTGGGGGGGGGGAGGACGGGGACCCATCTCCATCCTTTCTTGGGGAGGTGAGGTTCCGGAGATGTGGTCGTGTTTGGGGGGAGGTGAATGGGCCGGTTTCCCTCTTTTCGAGCGTCTTCTTACGCCCCTTCACCTTGAAGCCCGATTCGTCCGATCTGCAGTCCGGGGGAGGGGGGGGAAATCACTTTCTCTTTCGGGGACTTTTCCGGAACTCGTTTCGGGACCCTTCCACCATTCCGTCCCGGGGAGGGTGGGGGGGGCGGCGGAGAAAGACCTGGGCGACTGCTGCCACGCCGCCTCCCCCGGCTCCGGCCGGCAGCAGCTTCGGGGAGACTCTTAGAGAGCAGAGATTGGGGGGTCAGGAGGACACAAAGCTGAGCTTGCGGTGAAGAGGCGGGCGCGTCATCCGGGGATTCCGGCTTCGTCCGGGTTTTCGAGCTTGCCGTGGCGTTCGGGGACGATTTTTTAGGCCCGAGTCCTCCTGCTCCCATTGGCTGCCGCGGTCGAATAATTATGATCACATCCTTACACTGCGGGCCGCTGCTTCGTGTTTATTGGTAGTTAAGGATCTATTATCTATTCATCAACCTCCTATTTTTCCCAATTACACTCTCCTAAAATGAAGTACCAGCAGGTATTTTTCACGTTCACCATTAATGATTAATATATATATATATATATATATATATATATATATCTGCGTCTTTTAAATCTATTGGGCGATGTGATTTATTTTCTGAAAGGCGACGAATTGTGTGTGGAGAAGCTTATTTCTGCGATGCAAGAAATCCTCTTTCAGAATGCCCTAATTTTATCCTGGTTACCCCCCCCCCCCTTTGGTCCTGTTTTCTTCCCACTCCTTTACCTAGAAGTAAATAACGCGTGAGATTATTGTTTAAATTGATCCGCGCATTCATATAATTGGATACTTATCTGCCTTTTTCACAACAACTCTCAGTCAAACAAAACAAGGACAAGGGTTGCTGGGCGAAGCTAGGATGGCTACGATCTCTCGTGGGAAAGATAGAACTAGGATATAAATGCCTGGGACTTCCCTTCAGACTGGGCATTTTGTGAGTGTCAAATACGAAGTGTACTTTTTTTAAAAAATCCATAGTCCACGTGCACTACTTTTATGGTTTCTTTTATTTGACATATACAAATACCATAAAATACAAACAAATGGAATATATAAGCGAATGCTGTTGAAACGAACACAATTATTAATATCATATATAATGACATAAAAGCCAAATATTTCCCGGTGGACTGTATGTAGGCGAAAGGGGGGAGCAAAGTAGAAACGTTTTCAGCGGTGTGCCTCCATGAAGAAGCTTATTGGAGTTCTTTAGTCTACTCGCATCCCTTACATTCTCCTCTCCTTCTTCCTCATATCCTGATTTATTGGGATAAATAAAGGACTATTTAATTCAAAGTAGGGTTAGAAAGAAAAAGGTTTGTACCACAACTTGCTTTTTTTACTTTGCGATTCTAAGTGTCTTTTCATTTTCCTGTAAGAGATTAATCTGTACTGTAAAACAATCCATCTCTCTTCCCCCCTTCGTTTCACACGACTAAATATTTTGGCAAGAGTAGATAGGTAGGTAGGTAGTAGGTAGAACGAGGGAAGAGCGGCCTAGGAAAGATCATTTTGTATCTTTAGGCGAATATACTAACCACGTCAATCTGGAATTGAAGATTTCGGTTGATCCAACTGTTTTGGATTTATTAGCAAAGGATCGAAGAGATCGCCATTTCTCTTGAAAAACGCGAAATCCACTCACTTCTGCAGGAGCACTTTTATCTCTGTCCAAGTGTGTACACAGAATACCAAATACTATGGTGATAATTTATTTTATGCTTGGTGCATAATGAAGGATAATTCTCCAGAAATCAGCGGATTTGACAAGCTCGGACAGATTGGCGTACCAACAGCTCTCTTTACAAGAGGCAGCCGTAGGCCGACAGATTCCGCCGTGGGATTGGAACAGGGGTGGGAAAGGGTTTTGATAAAAATAAGATTAAAAAGGCTTCAAGGACCACTTTACAGCCAAACCAAGTTTGGGTCTTAAAAGTTTCCAAATGGTAGTGGTGGTGGAGATGGAAGAAGTACAGTCGCGCCAACTTGTTTCGAGAGTATCTCCAATTTTAATTTCTGCCAAGAAAGAAAATCTCACTATCTAAATATTTCCAGTTCTGGAGATTTGAGCCCGCTTGACCGCGTTATAATGCTCAACCTCGGGTCTTTCGTGGGATTCTGGTACGCCGGAGAAGTTTCGAAATAGCGACTCCCCCGAAGTGAGAAGTCGGCTGGGCTGTTTGGCTTCCTTTTCTCAGTCTAGCTTTGAAGGGGAGCCCGTCCGAATGGTCTCGCCATGGCCTCCAAAAAGATCTCACCTGCCAAGGTCGTCCCGGCTCTCCTTTCAAACCGAAGGAGAACTGGAGTAAGTCCTTCCCTGCCCCGTCCCGCCGCCGACTTTGGACGGGCGGCGCAGAAAGCTGTCTGCCTTGCGGGACGGCGCTGCAGAAGGGCCTCCTTTTTCTCTTGGGCTGCGAGTCCGGGGAAAAACTCCTGGTGTGTGTGTGTGTGTGCGTGCGTGTGTTTCTACCTAGGCCAGAATAAGCATCCTGCTTATTCCACGCTTCCCAGGAGCTGCTGGACTGTCGAGAGGCCTTTCCAACAGAGGTTTGCGCTTTGTTGGGACGGGACAACTGTTTATTTTGAATGTGTGTGTGAGACAAAGGGGAGGGAGATTGTATTTCTATTTTTTTTCTTCCCTAGACCTTTTCATTCGGTGTCCTGAGTACGGATCCCCTTCCCCGTGGATCCTGATGATCTGATCCCTTCTTCTCGGTCGCCCACCCATTATTCAAAGACCGAGTCAGATGAATCAACCCCGCGTCTCCAACCATCGCGACCTCCAGAATCCCCGGGAAATAAGTCAGCCAATATACACTCGGGCCCCGCAGAAAAGTTCAGCCGTCCTTCTCTCCTAAGGCGTTCGCGGGCTCAGCGGATCTGGCCCGGGCTCACAAGAAAAGATCCAGAGGGCGAGGAAAGAGGGAGGGAGGGCTGGCGGAGAGAAAATTGTAAGTGACTTTTCCATGCAGATTGAGCTCTATCTGAAGGCAGATTCGGATTCATGGTCCTCTAAGTTGATGTCTTGCAATCCCAAAGTAATTTTAGCAAGCCATGGAGGCCCAGCTTGCCTTTTCTCCTATTCTGGGATAAGCCAGAGCTGGATCTGCTGAGGCAGAGGAAGGTTCGACCCTTTGGAGATGACAAGAGGTCGGTGGCCTCAAAAGCTCCTGTTTCTCCAGACCAGTCAGGTCAAGGGCGTTTATTCAGATGGAGTGAAGAAGCCTTCTCCCGTCCTAGTAACAGCAGGGAAGAAGGACCAGATATTGGCCTGCGCTCTCCCTCGGATTTGTTCTCCGTAGCAGCTTCCCCGTCTGTCAGAAAGAAGAACGGCCTTTCACCTAGCTTGCTTCGGATGCACCAAGAAATCGGCTTTTGTTGGGTGGGCGATGTTCATGTTCGCGCTTAGCCTTTCCCCAGATAGTCTAGTAAGGAATCACTCTTTCTCAAGATACGCGGGTCTCAGAGAACCAGTTGAAGAATTAGAGGGAAGTTCAGGATAAACGTGCACAGGGTCTGGCCCTGAACGAAACCTCTGGCCAAGTGTATCCAGAGAGAAACTTTTGAGAATTGCCAAGCTGCCAACTTGCATGCAGTGCCCGTGACTGAGTAGGAGTCGACCAAGCAGGCCCATCTTTCCTTTCCCTGAATCCGGTTGTCCCTCCTCTTCCTCTGCTAAGAGACTCCCAGGAGGATGCTGGTTTGAGCTGCAGTATTCCTCTCTCTGGCCCTATTTAAGTCCCCAAGCAGGCCAGCAACTTGGTGCTGGAAGTTTGGAAGCTGAAAGGAGATTCTCTGGATGGGTAGAACAACCTGGGCGTGTGCCTGGTTGTGTGTAGCACTGTCAATGTGCGTGTGTTGTGGGAGAGACCCCGGAGGTTTGCTTGCTTAAGCTTTGGTATATAATTTCTGGCACTCCGAACCTGGCTTTACTGTCTGCAGGTCAGGGCGGATTCCCTCCAGAAAGCTCTTCAACCTGACAGGGAGAATTAAGCATCAGGGAATGCACCATAAAGGACTCCGGGATAGTCTCGGCAACATGACCTGAGTAGAAATGACCCTAAAGAGCCCTGGCTGCAAATTAAAAACAAACAAACAAGATTGGCAAACAAAAGCAAAAGCAGAAATGGAGGGGGGACAGACAGACGAGGGAGATCGTTTCCGGAAGTTTGTGGATTTCCTCCTGTCCTTTGGGGTAGAGGTTTGGATTTCAAAAGTTAGTCACATGGGCTAAAAATACTCCTTGTTCCAGAAGCTGGCTAATGCCACACATTAGTTCAAGCACGAAGTTAGGCCCACTCATCTTCATGCAGCTTATTTACAGCAAAATAAGATGGTCCTCTGATTAAGCTATCAAGATAATGACTTTCCCCCTTTTCAAAGGAACCTCAGTAAATGCCACAAAATATATACTGCTGCCTTGCCAGACTTGTCTGCATTTGGAAGGTGTTAAGAGTCAAACTATTTTAATTAGAATCATATCAGCCTTCATCTTTTTCTGTTCTCTTTGTCACCCCATAAGACAACGTATCCAGCCAAAAGGACAAAAAAAAAAAAAAAAAAGACACCCATAAGGACAAAAGTCCAACTGGCTAAACTGCAAACTCTTTAAGAATTTAATTAGCAATTTTTAAACCCTTCCTAGGATTACAAGTCTATCAACTGTTGTTTAGAGACCTCATCTGCTTCCTTTATTAGATGCATTTAAATCTGTTTTCTGAATTTTTTTGTGGTTTTCTCAGTGGGATTAGATTCAGAATGTACCAAAATGTAGTTTTTAAAAATTTAGTAATAGAAGTTGCAGCTATTTACGTATTCTTCTTCTTCTCTTTCTTCACAAGCACACATATACATTAAGAGTGGAAATGACATGTTTGTATCTTTTAAACCGTACAGTATCTATAACACATTATTTTAAGAGGCTGGGAAAAGTAGCATTGTTTTATAAAAAGTCAGCAACAAGAAATATAACAGCATCATCCAAATCTATGTTGTTATTTTATGAATGACTTTAAAAAAAAGTTTCCATATTGTTTTGCAAGTGAACTCGGGTTTGCACTGTGTCTAGAATGTGGATTTATTATTCAGTATTTTTACTTTAAGAATCAATTGTTCAATAAAGATACTTTTTAGAAAGTCTTCTCTGACCCCATACCTCTTGTATATTTTAAATAAAATCCTAGGCATGCAGCTCCGCCTAGTGGACACGTTTAAAAATCTCGAACATAAATCTTACATTACATGGAAAACTGCTACAAATACAATTATTTTTCACTATGTATATCACGATTTCCTGTACTCTCCTCTCTGAAAATGAAGAGCCTTCTAAATACACTACGTTCTTCACTTCAGAGCTGTTCTTGTATCTGAACTGTGACATAAACTGTCTGGCATCAAAGATTCTGAATCAGTGCAACATTTTTAGATTTCTGGTTAAACTTATGAATCTGCAGGCATTTAATGCTTCATCATAACGTGTGATCATGACTCATTTTCAGTAAAAAGATGTTTCTAAATAAGTTCATTAGGAAATTGGGTTGGACACACCAACAATCTGTCAGACACAAAACATTTCACAGCGTCACTGTGAGAACTTTCCAAAATCCTGGCTGGAGTGAAATTGTACTCAATATTTTGAATTACATTATGAATACTGAAACCATATAAAGCTGCTTTCTCTGCTGTTTGTTTCTTTCCTTCCCTGTCTTTGTATTTCAGATAAGACATCACCTCAGATTCCCTAATTTGACTGCATTCACACCTATGATTTTGAGAGGGGAGGATTGGGGGAAAAAAGAGACTTTAGAACTGACCAGATATCAATTTTATGATTTGTAAATTTTTCCTATTACTGCAACAATATTTCTTCCAGATTTTGATTTAAAATGGAAAATTTTGCTTGGATTTGAAATGGTACAAGCAAACAAATTTTTCTCTCTCTTCAATTTCTTTCTCAATCCAAAATGTTTCTCTCAGGGCTAGGGTGCTCTCATCATACCAATGAAACTGGCCTTTTGTCTGCAGCCATGAATGGTGACTTTTCTATGATTGGTTGTGATCTGGGATATACTGTTTTTCTTCTATTCCACAAGGTGTGAATGCTTAGTCCTTATCTCCTTGTACAAGGGAGCTGGGATCTGCATCACACTCCAAGATTTTGTTTTAAAAAAAAATGTGTTCCCAGTCTGAACTCAGATAGAATACAGGGAAGCTCTTCCAAAAATGGTGACTTTGATGGGTGTACATTTGGCAATGTTTTCTGGTCACTTCCTCAAGCATGGTGTGCAGCTATCCAATGTTAAGTTCTCATGAGTTTTCAGTTAGGATTTGGTTCTTACATTTTGGTCAGCTACTCCTTTGGTTTGTCTCTTGTTTTAAGTTTCCGGTATGATTCCAGTCTGGTTTTGCCTTTGATTTTTGCATTTGCACGACCTGACTGCTTTTCTCATGTCACCCATTTTGCAGCTGCAGCTTTCCCACCCTTTCACTTCAGTTTTTCTTTTGCAAGAAGCTCAACAACCTTCTCCCAGCCAAGAGCATTATCAGCTAACTTTCTAGACAAATGCATGAAATTGTTGCAATTAGAATTGTGAATGTTGACACTACTTTCAAACCAAAATGAGCTAATTTCCATTTAAACATTCCCTTTAGTAAACTGATCTAATTAAGCATTTGGAAACTTATTTAAAAGTTTCTAGTCCTTGTGGTTGAATGTCTCTCTTAGGGCATTTCCTTCTTTCTTTGGAGTATGCTTTATTATCTCATTCTCCCCCCCTCCCTTTCTCTCTCCCCCCCTCTCCTCACTGCACAAAAATATCACCATATCACTATATCACTATTGTATTTCAGCATAACAATATTACCATATCACTATATAAATATCTTTTGCAACCATGGGCACCAAATACTTGGCTCCCTCTTTATATATGACCAGGGCTGATGGTCCAGGGCCCCGGACACAGACTGTTCTGAACCCATTGCAGAATTGGAGCTTCCTGCCTTCCTGCTGCTTTTTTCATAAAGGTACCAGAAAAGGTTCTTCAGGTTTCATGAAGACCTTCTAAAAGTTCTTCCACTTGAGATATCACCTGTATCTTTTTCTGGACATAGGAGTGTCAAGAAATCATGAGCCCTTGGCTCAGGACAATGGGTTTTTATGCAGAAATATTTATCATCCCAGCTATACAATCTGGTTATTTCCATGGCAAACATCTCACATTAACAAGCAGAAAGAGCTATTTTGATGGGCTATTCCAAGAATATGTTCAGTCTAACAGATTTTCTTTCTTTCCTTCCTTCCTTCCTTCCTTCCTTCCCTCCTTCCCTCCCTCCCTCCTTGAAACCCTCATGGAACAGGAGGGATTTGCCTGCACAGATCAACAAATGAAAAATGTCAGTTTGTTGGCTGAGATCATACAGTAGCCTAAACCAATCTTAAAACAGGCTGGATAGTTGATTGTTCAGCTCCCACCCATTGTCTTTCCATGTTTTACTAGGCCATCCAAGTCAGCCATCATTTAGCATGGCATGTGGGCATGTTGTGTGTCTTTCAACCCAGTTTGGGCTGTGCCATCTTGACCCATCAATTCTCTGAAGTGGCATTTCATACATTGTTCTTAAGCACTGCACTGATCTGGGGGACCTCAGACCTTCCAGAAAAGCTGCTGTTCCCCACACCTGTCTCCAATCTGCCCAAACAGCAGGGCCATGAAATGGACAAGTCAGATACAGAAAGGGATGCCCATTGAAACTTGATTCCTATTTTAAATGGTGGGATCAGGGATCTCCAACTTTAGCAACTTGAATACTTGTGGAGTTCAACTCCCAGAATTCCTCAGCCAGTTTTGTGGAATTCTGAGGAATTCTGGAAGTTGAAGTCCACAAGTCTTAAAGTTGCTAAAATAGAGACCCCTGGGATACATCAATATTTTCCCCTCGAGGCTGAAACTTATTCTCTTCTAACATCACCCTCTGTTGACCCATTTTGTCAATGGACAAAAAGGCAGAGAGAGAAAGAGAGAAAAAAAAATAGGGATGGGAAATTACAGTGAGAGGAAAATGGGTGGGAGGCAGAAAGGAAACATTTCTCAGAGTTTTAGAGTGGGCCTGCTCAGCTTTCCCAGCACCCTGGCATTTTTATGCCTTCTCCTCTCCATTTCCAATCGCCTCCCCCGCGAAGTTTTGGGAGGAGATCGGTAGAGGGAAGGAAGGAAGGAAGGAAATCCCGACATATGCAGGCGATATAAATCAACCCCGCTTCTGTGAAGCAGAGATTCAATATTAGCAACATTAAAGAGCCATTTGAGAAACTAATTAATACCTGGCTGTCAATTCGGGCCTTGTGGAAAGGCTTCAAGCCGCCCCTCGTTCGCCTTAAACAGCAACTCAAGACCGCCGGCCTCCCTCTGCCCAGGACGCGGGAGTTTCCCCGTCCTCCCGAGGGAGGCAGGGACCTCGGAAATGCGAAACTTGGGAAAACTTCGACCCGGGCCAGAATTCGGCGGCAGAGAAAGGCGGGAGCCCAGCCCGTTTCTCGGAGGTCCAAACTCTGGAACTTTTCGAGAAAGGGGTTTCCAAGGGAGGGAAGACAAAAGACGGGAGGGGTTGGGTTGAAGGTTGCTTGGAGAACCAATTTATTGCAAAATCCCAAAGCGTGCCGAAAGGAACAGGCCGCTTCCTTCTGAGTTCCCCATCCCGATCTCTCCCTTCGTTTTTGTTTTTTTTTTAATGGAGCGATTTGCCGTCTTTCTGAAGGAAACAACGGCTGAGAAAGGAAAAGGGTTAGGATCGGGACGGGCAAAAGCGGCGTCTCTTCCATTCTTGTCTCATTTCTTTGGTCGTAAATTTAAGCCCAACTGTATTTATACGATTCCTGAACCTCGACGGTCTTTCAAGCAGGGCCGAAAGGGGCAGAGAATCAAACTCCCGGGCAGAGGGGGGTGGGTGGGGGTGGGTGGGGGGAGAATGGATTGGTGGATGAGATGGATGGGATTTTGCGTTGCTCTGTAACTAAGGCTGAATTGGCTGGGAAGGTCCCTCCAATCCAGGGGTCTCCAACCTTAGCAACTTTTAAGACTTGTGGACTTCAACTCCCAGAATTCCTCAGCCAGTTTTCTGGGAGTTGAAGTCCACAAGTCTTAAAGTTGCTAAGGTGGGAGACCTCCTCCAACCTACCTTTTGCCAGGTGAACCACTGCTGGCGTGTGGGGGGCTGTTGTGGCCAAACTGGCAATTTGAGAAGATTCTTTCAAAGAGGCTGAAGACAACCCCAACTTTTCTGGAAGGGCGGAAAGAAGGTTAGCAAACTTCGGTCTTCCCTGTGTGACAAAGGTCCTGTCATTCCTCATGACTCCATGGAGCGGCCAGTGGAATAAAACATATTTTTTTAAAAAATAAACCCTCCTAACTCCTTTTTTATTTGTCCCAGGGTACACAACAAACACACAAACAAAACACAGACGCACAGAAACAAATCCCTTTGCTTAGGTGTAAACTTTTTTTGTCCCACCCGATCAAGTCAAGCTAAACTTGGAGAAAGTGAAGTCTGGAGAACAACAGTTCGAAAGAAAAAGTTTAGGATTGGGCGCAGCCTAATACGGTATTCATTTCGGAATAATTTCCCAGAGCTCATGTCCCAACTCTATTGTTACACTTCCAGTTTAATTCAGTCCTTCCTCGTCCCCCAAATTCAAGCGCAACCCTTTTTATACCAAGAACCTTGGAGGGTCTCTACCCTCCTAGAGGAAAACTGTTGGCGGAATTGTGTGCGTGTGTTTGTGTGTGTGAGCAAGAGAGGAAGGGAGGGAAGAAAGAGAGAAAGAAAGAAAGAAAGAAAGAAAGAAAGAAAGAAAGAAAGAAAGAAAGAAAGAAAGAAAGAAAGAAAGAAAGAAAGAAAGAAAGAAAGAGCCACACTTCTGGTTCTTCTGAACGGAGGGAACCACAAAGAGCAGCTGCTTCCTGGGTTGTCGACCTTAATGCTCGTCTGTTGGTGCGAAGATCGAATCCCACCTGGTGCCCGATGCGTCCAGTTTCTCTCCGGAAACAAAGACGCTGCTTCGATTTCAACATTTAAAGTAAGAGCCTTCTTTAGCGGAACCCCAATTTGGATTTTATTTTTAGCTTGGGGAATTCTGAATCCCCAGGCTGACGGGGCTTCTTGGAAGAGGAGTCCAAAACATCTGGAGCTTGCACCAGATTGTCTAGCTAGCCTAAGGTAATGGAAAGCGGAGAAACGCGAGGTGGGAGCAAGAAGAATGGTTTTGGAATTGGATATTCCTAAATTCAGCTAAAGTGAGGAGGAGGCGAAGCCTGGAGCCGCCAAGATAAGATTGCTCCTTTGTTCTCCACAGGCTCGTCCGGGGCAACTGCTTAAAGTTTGTGGCCATACCACTCTAAAGCCTACTAGGAATTTCGTATATCTCGGTCAGGGGTCCAAACTTGGCAACTTTAAGACTTGTGGACTTCAACTCACAGAATTGCTGGATGGAGAATTGTGGGAGTTGAAGTCCACAAGTCCAAAAGTTGCCAAATTTGGGGACCCCTGGATTAGCAGAAGGAGACCACCAGTCACATGGATTGGCTGAGGATTTAGGGAACTGTAACCAGAAACTTTTTCTTGCTACTCTTTTCTGTAGGGGAGGGGGCAGAATGGGAATGATTATGATCACCCTTGAAAGTTGGGCAGCAATGTCTTGAGACTGTTCAGGAGGGAGGGAGTGTTAGATTCAGGTGTTTGGTCCACCTTGCCCCAAATGTCTGAAAGAATCCACCGTTGATTCAACACCCCCCCCCCCACCCTGGTCATGAACAAAAAGCNCCCCCCCCCCCACCCTGGTCATGAACAAAAAGCAGGGGTCCCTAAACTTGGCAATTTTAAGACTTGTGGACTACAACTCCTAGAATTCTCCAGCCAGAAGTTGCCAAGTTTGGAGATCTCAGAACAAGAGAAACCAAAGGGGTTGAGTCAGTGGGGGAAGAACCCTGGACTTTCAGGCAATCAGGAATGGAGCAATTCTTGGGCTCAGAAGCTGAACAAGGGATGGGAAGGGGCTGTTGGGTTGGTTTTGGGGGTCATTCGGGCCTCTCAGCGAGTTGCATCAATGTCCAGAAGTCTGAAAACAGATGGCTAAATGGCAGAATTCACTACTTCAGGCATTGTGGTTCAAGTGGAGATGCCCCTTGTCAGTCCTCACATTTGCTGGAAAACATTTGCTTTTTTTTTTTTGAGGGGTAAGAGAAGAGTTTAAGTGTTCGGGTCCCCTAGGTTCCTAAATTCACTTCTTTCCTTTGGCACAGAGTTAGCAATTATAATCAGTTCTACTATCAAGAGTGGAGAGAAAAGTAGGCCTTGTGAACAATATTCCATGTGTCTTCTGGGGAGGCACCTCAAAGCTAACATTTCAAAAATAAAAATGTAGAAACAATCTTTTTTTTGTTAAAAAGGAGACTCTCCCTGGACTTCTTCGTCATTTGTCTTGGTAGATCAACAGATGCCAAAGTGCACAATGACATTGATTGTTCTTTTTTTTTTTAAAGATGGAATAAGCCTATATGATCATTTGTTTTCAACCACAAAGGAGCATTTCTTGGAAATGGAATAGTTAATTGGGGAAAGGAGGAAATGGGGTATGGGGAAAGGAGCTGCTGGGCCATCCAAAAATGATGGGTTGAGAGTCACTGAAAGGAAGGACTGAAAGATGCAATACTTGGCCTTAACTTCTCACAGACAGCACTCAAGTCACTATAATTGGAACTAGGATATTAATAAAATAATAGTGTTGAGGGCCATCCCACTCTTTAATATTATCTATATCCACCTGCCCACCCATCTGCCTTCCCATTCATCCATTATCTCTATCTCTATCCATCCATCCATCTATCTATCTATCTATCTATCTATCTATCTATCTATCTATCTATCTATCTATCATCTTCATAAGAGGCCTATTTTGTTGGAAGCTAATAAAATTATTTCATAATAAAGGTTATAATATTGATATAATATAAGCAACTAGAAATAAAGCTGAGAGAGAGAAAAATGTCAAGCAGAGATTTAATGAAATGCTCTTTGGATCATTTAAGATTAATCACTTAACCATAGAATAATGTTGTATGTTGAGTGAGTCGCTATATAAATCAAATAAATAAAATAAATAAATAAATAAATAAGCATTGTTTTTAGTGCAATGAATTAATGAATCCATTAAAGCAGCATTACTTAAAGCTTCCTTAGCTGCATGTACACATCCATTTAATTTTCTTGGCAGCAGCGCAGAACTCTTCTACTTCCTTCTTCTGAAATTCTTTTATTTTATTTCCTGTTTAGCTTTCAGTCCTGCTGTTTCTAACTCATCTCCTATCAGCCAAAGTCTTCTGAGCAAGTTTTCAAGCCAGTTTTTAGAAGGAAAAAAAGAAACCCAAACAATTCTAAAGACAAGATAGTTGAATAATATGGATTCAAATAAGATCGGCAAAAAGATCTGGGGGGAGGAGGGAGGTCAGAAAGAGGAAGGAAATGAAATGTGGAAGAAAAGTCTTCAATATTTATGTATTTCCCATTTGGAAAAGAGAGAGTCTTGTGAGTCATTATATGGCAACAGCAGGATATACACAAACCATCCAGTCAGAGACATAAGTAACTTTTATCATGCATTACATTCTCACCATTCTCTCTTTGTCCTCCTCTAGGAGATCTGAGCAATTCCTCAAAGAACTAACTTCTCAGCTGTTTTTCTATGCAAAATGAATTCAGATGAAGAGAAAATGAGGAAGGGGGAAGCACATTCAGATTTGCAAGATTCAACCTTGAGCCATGGTGATGCAGTGGTCAGAATGCAGTATTGCAGGCAAATTCTGCTGACTGCCAGGAGTTCAATCCTCATCGGCTCAAGATTGACTCAGCCTTCCATCCTTCTGAGGTCAGTAAAATGAGGATCCAGATTGTTGGGGGCAATAGGGGGACTCTGTAAAGTGCTTAGAGAGGGCTGTAAAGCTTTGTGAAGCAGTATATCAGTCTAAGGGATGCGGTGGCTCAGTGAATAAGGTTGGTAGTTCGGCGGTTCTTATCCCTAGCACCGTGTAACAGAATGAGCTCCCCCCATTACTTGTCCCAGCTTCTGCCAACCTAGCAGTTCAAAAGCATGTAAAAACACAAGTAGAAAAATAGGGAGCACTTTGGTGGGAAGGTAACAGCATTCAGTTTCTTAGTGTGGTCTACCTTGTTGGGCTGACACGCAGAAACATGCTAAGTGGCACTTTGTTGCTGTTCTTGAAATATTAAAACTGAGACTGGGTGGCCAACTATGAGGTATGTTACTCTTTGTACTCCATAAAGTGGAGAATGGACTGGACGATCTCCAGTATATCTTGCTGCATGGTTCTAAAAATGTGCATTTTCAAATGTTGTACAAAAAGTATTTGTCTGTAAAAGTAAACTTGTTGCTTTTTTGTGGATTATGGGAGTGTCTCTCATAAGGTTAGGTTGGATAAGCTTTATATTTATTGCTGGCTGGAAAAACTTCATGATTATTTTAATTTTTTTGCCTGACACAGGGAAAAAAAGAACTTATGATTTATAGTTTTGATTATTATGCAAGATAGATTATAGAAAGAATAGATCTATGTTGTAACCATAAAGGTAAATTTATAATTGTACTTAAAACTGCTGGAAAGAAGATGGGAAGCCACATCTCTGTATCTTTATTCTTTCTTTTCTATTTTCCCTTTTTTTGCTCTTTTAGCTTTCTCTTTGATCTTTTTCTTTTTTTGCATTAGTTTTTGATCTATTTTTAAAAATTATATATATATATATATGTGTGTGTGTGTGTGTGTGTGTATACATATGTACACTGTGTATGATTGGTTGGATAAACTCAGCTTTATGTTCTATCAATATCTAACTTATGCTTGATTGTACAATAGAATACAGTCCTCTACAATTCACCCTGGAATTCCTTTGGAAAGAATTGTTCCTTTCTCAATAGCCAATGGCTGGTTTGCAACGACGTGCCTTTTGGCAGTCATTTTGGCTGTTGCTTTGCTGATAACATTATATTCTTCCTGGTTGAAATGTTGATCAGCTCATGCCTTGTGGTTTCATACTTTGAGTTTATGCTGCTGTAAGCTGCCTTGGGAGATGAGGTATAAATCATTATTTCTAAGGGTAGCTTTAAAAAGAGAGTTGGTTCAAAGCTTTGAAACACAACATACTGAGATGATATCTTCAGAATACAGTGCATGTCTGAATGCCATCCCTCATGGAAATGCACTATGGCACATTAGAAGAGACTCAAATTTTCCCCCTTTTTACAAGCAAGATTTTTCTTTATATAATTGTGTGAAGAGCATTTAAACAGGGGACACATCTTTATGTATAAAAAATATTTAATACAGGTAGCGAATTAGAGTACCATCAAGAATCACAGACTAAACCATCTAGTTCTTGCATTATGCAAAGATTTCCACAACCTTCGATCTTATTTCTTTCCCTTTTGGAAAGAACTATAAAAAGGGAACAATAATGTTAGAAAAATCAAGTATACCTGGCAACTACCATGTTTCTCACAAAATAAGGCCTTATTTTTTTTTGACCCCTGAAAAAATGGCTAGGCCGTCTTTTTGGGGGTGACTTAATTTCCTCCCTCACCTAGAGTGGCCCATATGCACGTACCTCGCTGCGAGGCTGCTTCTATCGGCCAACGAAAGCTCCCTGAAGGCGGAGTCCCCAGCTGCTTCAGGGCGTGGCATGGCTGCCTGTGTCCCCTCGCCTTTAGGCAGTCTCTTTTGGGTGATGGAAGCTCCCCAAATGCAGTCACCAGGTCACCCAGCCACTTCGATCGGCCGGTAGAAGCGGCCTCGGTACAAGCGCATGCACGCACAGACACACACACTCCCATTGCCACGAGGCCACTTCTATTGGCAGACAAAAGTCCCTTAAGCAGAGTCCCCAGCCGCTTCAGGGCAGGTGTGGCTGCCCATTCCCCTCGCCTTTAGGCAGTCCCTTTTCGGATGTGGAAGCTCCCAAATGTAGTCCAACAGCCACTTCAATCAGCTGGTAGAAGCGGCCTTGTGGCGAGGGGAGTGTGTGTGTGCACTTGCCCCAAGGCCGCTTCTACTGGCTGATGGAATGGCTGGTGACTGCATTTGGGGAGCTTTCCATTGCCCGAAAGAGACTGCCTAAAGATGAGGGACATGGACAGCCCTGCCTTGCCCTGAAGTGGCTGGGGACTCTGCCTTCAATGGGAGCTTTCGTCTGCCAAAAAAGCAGCCTCATGGCAGGGGAGCGTGTATGTGCTCTCGCCCCGAGGCCACACTTCTACCGCGCCGATCGAAGTGGCTGCGACTGCACTTTGAGGAAGCTTCCATACCCAAAAGAAACTGCCCTAAAGGCGAGGGGACAATGGAGTAGCCACGCACATCCTGAAGCGGCTGACTCTGCCTTCAGGGAGCTCTCTACTGGCTACGGGTTCTAGCCGAGCTAACCTGCAGGTTACTCCTAAAGGCAAGTTTTCTCCCTATTCCCCCCACCCTTCGCCCGGCCAGTTTCTCTTTCACCTCGTTAGTTCAATGAATGATGTGAGAAAATGGAAGGAAAACGCATGGTTTTATATAGGCCCTAAATTTTTGGCGGCAAGAAATTTTTCTGGAATCTTTTAAAAGATTGAAATGTATGAGCGAAAATGAGATGCATATCTCATTTGATCAAGATAATCAAAATAAACTGGGTAAAAGCCGAAAACTTCCTCCACTCAAATAACCCACGAAAACCGCAGAAAATTATATATATATATATATATATATATATAATAATATATATATATATAATATATATATTGGTGTGTGTGTGGTGTGTGGTGGTGTGTGTGTGTGTGTGTGTGTGTGTGTGGTGTTTATGTATGTAGTAGTAATGTATGCTGTTTCCGCTTCCTTCGGGTATTTTCCCAAGTCATTGTAGTTGTGCTTTTAAAGTTGTAGCAACGTTTCGCGAGAATCTCAATCGCCATCATCAGGCTTCCTGTATTGAGTTCGTCTTTGAGTCAGGCTATCACCCCGTTTTCAGTTTTAAATAAACCAATAACCACTAGACTAAGACTCCCAACCAATAAGATGAAGAAAAATAACCATTCTGTTTTGGGAGCTAGCCTCAAATTTAAAACTGAAACGGCTGTGATAGCACTGAACTCACAGATAAACTCAATCACAGAAGCCTGACTGATGGCAGATGAGATTCTTGCCGAAACACTGCTACAACTTTAAAAGCACAACACTACATGACGTTGGCAGTTCAGCTTCCTGTTGGGTATTATCTCCACGGTTCCTGATAAAATGTGTTTTTTAAAAGTTGTAGAAATTTCAGGAGATCTCATTTGCCGTTCATCAGCTTCTGTATTGAGTTCGGTCTGATTGGCTGGCAACACACTGTATTCCTGGTGTGGAGCTTTCAGTGCAGCTTGACTTTCAGTAAAAGGAGGGTTATCTTATTAGAAGCTAAGGTTTCATCTGGGTGCCTGTTGGGTGTGTGTTTGAGCTGGAAGTAATCAGGAAGGAGTCTGCTTAGTCCAGGTGTTTGCCTGGCTTGTTGGTGTGGAGATCTTTCTATTTGAGAGTGCAGGCTTCCAAATGATTGACAGTCTGTTGGAATAATCTCTTCTATTCAGTGCTTTCAGGTGTCTTTTTTCAATCTTGAATGGCTTCTCTATGATTCTGTGGCCTGGGGTTTTTCTATAGTGGCTAGGGTTTCTTTGGTGCCATTGGAAGTTGAATGTTGTGACCTGTGTTTTCATGTTGTTGGACTATGTGAGGAGGTTTTGTTCCAGCTTTTTCTACTGTATTTTTGTGTTTATCCAGGCGGTAACTTATTCTTCTATCGCGTCTGCCCAATGTATGTGGCTGGCATGATGCACAGGGGAACTTCCGTATATGCCTTGGCTTTCCAGGTCAATTTTTGTCTTTGGGGTTTCTAAAGGATGGCTGCTATTTTTTTGTCTGTTTTGAAGGCAGTCCTTGAATATGATGCCTGTTGTAAGTATCTTTCCTGATTTTGTCTGAAGTCTCTTATGTAGGGCAGACAGCTGTTCCCTAGGTCTGTTGATCTCTAGGTCTCTATTCTGTCTTAGTGTGTTTTTGGGGATGAAGCTGGTGATTTTGTTTTGTGGAAGCAATTGGCTGTCAGTTACTTTAAGTCAGGGTGCAATAGTTCAGTCGTTATATGTGTCTTGTCTTGCCAGCTCGTTTGGTTCTGGTTGATTAGTGGTTTTGGGCCCAGAGTTATCTGTGCTGGGTGGTAGTGGGATTGGGCGTGGAGGTTATGGTTGGGTGTGTGTTTCTTCTGTTATACGGTTGTTCCTGTGTGCCATCTGTTTTTTTTGTAGTTATACATCTAGATGGTCTGTTTGTTTATTTCCATTTCCATGGTGACTTGATTTTGGGTTTGTGTGCCTGTTTTAGGTTGTGTTAGAGAACTTGTTTAGGTTTCTTTTACCATGGGGCCAAATCACCAAATGTGTCATCGATGTATCTTAGCCATAGTTTTGGGGGTTTGTGGTGGCTTAGCCAGGCTCTGGATTTGAAGTTTCCTTCATGAACAGGTTTTGCAATTGGACTGGTGACAGTGGTTGAAATCCATAAGGGGCTTCCTTCAATTTCTTTGTTATGCCTTTGGCCTTGTATATGGACATATGTGTTGGTTAAGCAGTGCTCTGTTAGTTGCATGAGGTGTTTAGCTAGTGGTATTTATTTTTGATGATTTCAAGAGTTTCTTTTATCGGGACTTGAGTGAAAGTGAAACCACATTGACACTTACAAGCAGATCTTCTGGTTCCATGTGTAGGATCTTTGATAATTTCTTAAGTAAGTGGTATGAGTATTGTACATGTGAAGCTGTGGTTTCAGCATTGGGGCTGTAGTTGTTTGCTAAGTGTTTTGAATAGTTTTTGTGTGGTGCTCCTTTGAGCTGACTATGGATCTGAAGAAGGTATGCCTTCTGTATGTTGTATTTGGGAGCCGTATAGTTTGGGGCATCTGGAAGATTTTTCTCTCGGGATGATCGTTGTTGGATTTCATTTGCTTATGTGGCTGGTTATAATTTCTTCTTGTTAATTTTTCCAGATATGGTGGTTGGCGTCCTGTGTTTATAGGTTTGGTTATGTGGAAGTCTTGGAATACGTCTGTCAATTTTGTTTCATGTCTCTTTCTGTCCATCGACTACTGTGGCATTCCCTTTATCTCTGGGAGTATATTATGTGTTTATCATTTTCAGGTTTGGTAGCGGCTTTGAATTCATCTTTGTGTAAGTTGCTTTTGGGTGGTTTGCTTGTGCATAGGATGTTGTAAACCAGCTGTCAGCTATTCATCTGTATTATTTGGTTAGGCTGGATTCTACTGCACATTGAGTGGATTCTGTGTGGGATTT
>BHFT01014442.1:0-69091 GCA_004320025.1 Laticauda laticaudata | reverse complement strand
ATAATACCCGAAGGAAGCTGAACTGCATACATACATACATACATACATACATACATACATACATACATACATACATATTCTTCTCTAGTTGAATACTGATTGATATAACAGCATTCTCACCCCTTGCAGAACAAGACCTCTTCAAATTATTAAATCCATTTGCAAATTATTGACCTCTCTTTTATATATTATATTAATAACAAAGTAGTTAACAGGAAGAAGAATACTAAAAAAACCCAAAAAGTTTCAGAACCCTCTGTTAACAATCTTATTTGTAATCCACTTGTAGAAAGTTTACTATCTGTCCCAAATCATCCCAAAAGTTTGTCCTGGATCGACTATCTTAATGCCATCTCTTATCAATTTTTGTTTACTTAAGTATAATAGATTCAGTTTCTGGAAAAAGCCTATCTTCCCATCAAAACCCAGATAGAAGTGTTTTCCAGTTCCTGATATTGTCAGAATATGCAGACTTAAACTTCAGAGCAACAGATGAAATCAACTTTGTTAATTCCCATGAGAATGTCTTTTTGGTCTGGAACTGAATCAAAATCCTTTTGTGTATCTCTAATCAAAATTCCATGCACTAATATATTTTGCAAAATTATTATTGTCTCATTAATTTTAAAAGAGAAATACATCTCATAGCTGCATATTCCCCTGCTCTCCTTTCATAGGTTTCAGGCACTGTTCAGCCATTTTAATCTATGAAACTTAATCAGGGAACAAAGAACAAAGAAAGTATGTTTTCTTCTATATTTCAGTCCAAGATTATAAGAAAATTCAATAAAAATAAATTCCAGATATTTTGCAGATTCAAAAAGTAGAGATCCAGTGGTGAGAGTCTAAAAATTCTTCACATGTCCCCCAAGTGCTGCCATGCTTCCTTGTGAAGGGAACATAAGTTATCCAGAATAACATATATCAAAAAGAAAGAAAAATAAATTAAGAGTCTAGCAAGAGGTTGAAATACACTCTGTGCACAATTATTAGGCAAGTGAGTATTTTGATCATATCATTTTTATGCATATTTTCTATCTCCATAAACTTGAATGCTTAGTGGATATAAGCATATCAGGTGATATGTATTTGTATAATGAGGGAGAGTGTGGCCTAAGGAGATCAACACCCTATATCAAGGTGTGCATAATTATTAGGTAGCTTCTTTTCCTTGGGCAAAATGAGCTAAAAAAAGAGATTTAACTGACACTGAAAAGTAAGAAATTGTAAAACGTCTTTCAGAGGGATTCAGCACTCTTGAAATTGCCAAGATATTGGGGCATGATCATATATCATCAAACGTTTTGTTGCAAATAGTCAACAGGGTCGCAAGAAAGGTGTTGAAAAAAAAAACCCGCACATTTTTTGTCAAAGAATTTGAGAAGAAATCTAGAACTGCATATTCCAGAACTGCAACCTACCTGGAGTGCCCAGAAGTACAAGGTGTTCAGTGCTCAGAGACACGGCCAAGGTAAGGAAGGCTGAAACCCAACCACTACTGAACAAGATACATAAGATGAAACTGCAAGACTGGGGCAAGAAATATCTGAATACAGATTTTTCAAAAGTTTTATGGACTGATGAGAGTGACTTTTGATGGATCAGATGGATGGGCCCATGGCTGGATCAGTAACAGGCACAGAGCTACACTTGGACTTAAGATGCCAGCAAGGTGAAGGTGAGGTACTGTTATGGGCTGGTATTCTTAAAGATGGGCTAGTTGGATCTTTTTGGGTTGAAAATGGACTCAAAATCAATTCCCAAACCTACTGCCAGTTTTTAGAAGACACTTTCTTCAAACAATGGTAGAGGAAAAAATCTTTCAAGAAAACCATGATTTTTATGCAGGATAATGCTCCATCACATGCATCAAAGTACTCCACTGCATGGCTAGCCAGTAAAGGCCTTCAAGATGAAAGAATAATGACTTCCTCACCTGACCTAAACCTATTGAGAACTTGTGAGCCCTTCTTAAATGGGAGATTTACGGTGAAAGAAAACAGTACACCTCTCTGAACAGTGTCTGGGAGGCTGTGGTTACTGCTGCACAAAAAGTTGATCATCAACAGATCAAGAAACTGACAGACTCCATGAATGGAAGGCTTATGACTATTACTGAAAAGAATAGTGACTATATTGGTCATTGATTTTTTGTTTTGAAATGTCAAAATGTACATTTTCAGTTATCATTCTTTAAACAGAGGCAAATAAACAAGTGAGAGGAAAATTTTATTTTATTTAGTTGCATAATAACTGCATACAAATAGTTGCCCAATAATTGTGCGCATATTCTCATAAGAAAGCCTAAACCTCACCTTTATTTTCTTAAAAGTTCAGATTCAAGGTTTATTAACATTTTTGACTGATCAAGAGCACTGTAGTTGTTTAATAATAAAATTAATTCTTCAAATTACAGCTTACCTAATAATTGTGCACACAGTGTAAATCATCACTAATCAACTTTTGAAATAAAAAGCAAAATAAAACCATAGATCAAAAAAGTGAAAATTAGTTCTCTGGCAAGCTTAGAAAACAAAAGTGCTGACAGGAAGGTGTATACACCCACTGTCATTCAGTAACCCTGATCGCTTCCAGAAGGAATTGGAATTAAGACACCCCCACTTCCCATCTGGTCCATGATTGTCCAAAAGCCTGGGTCATTCCTTACTCCCATTCAAAATCAGGGAGCAAAGAATCAGCTTTGGCGGTAAAATGAGCAGCTGTTGTGCAGCAGCCATCTTGAAAGGATGAGCTCCATAAGGCATCTTGATTTCTTCTGTTTTTACTATTTTTCCAGTTGATGGTAAGGGGGGGCACATTTCTCCAATCCAAACTCCACTGCAGTATTTTGGCTATATATACAGTGTCAAGCAGCGATTCTATGCCACTTTTTATCCATATAGTTTCAGATCATCCATGTAAACTAGACGGGATAGTCTTCCCTAGCAGATGTTTTTGATGTTTTGATCTTGGTTTGACTTGTTCAGTGTTGTTGGCAGAGGAATCAGTGCAATGCCCTTCACAAATAACTGTTTGTTATTTCTATACACTTGGTTATCCAAAAATGTGGCAAATACTCAAATGCTTTTTCTCTTGAGTTTTAACTCTGTTGTTGAAAATAAATTGTAAGGAGGAAGAAGGTGGAGCCTCCTCGCTGACAGACCGTAGATCGCGACTCTCTGCGGCTATGGTCCGTGCTCTTTCGTTGGAGTGCCCTGATCATTACAATTAGGGGCTGAAGCTGCCTTGGAGAGGTGGCGGAGTAAGGGGAAGCCGCAAGCCAGGTTGAGGGGAGCCACATCTCCCCCCCAGGCTTTGGTTTTTTTTTCCCCCCGAAATGATTGCCAGTGGTGGTTTAAAAATGGTCACCCCGAAGAGGAGGACTCAGCTAGATTAAGATTTGTGCAGGAGGAAAGAAAGCGGTGGATAACATCTGAACCAGGGCAACTGGGCAATACAATTAAACAAAGGTGCCCTGGGATTAAGGTAATGTGGAAATTTTAAGAAAAGAAAAGTAAGCAGCAAAATTATAAAGGAAACAGGAAAAAATAAAAGAAAATATTTTTGACAGCTAAGCGGGGCTTCAAACTGGGAAAGGAAGAAGCTGGAAACTAAAGATTTAATGAAATTGGACTAAAATATTTTGGAAATAAACAGGCCATAAAATAAAAACTGCTGACTTAAGAGTGTCAAAAATAATAAAATAAAGTTTACAATTTGGAAGCTGCGACTGTGCTGGAATATTGAGGTTCGAAAAACCCTAAATAAAAAATAGGGGAAAAAGTGAAGACTTTGTATAATGGAGAGTGCCACCTTTTATAAAAAAGAGGAAACATCCTGTTTCTGAATGAACTTGTGTGGCTTATAACATTAAAGAAATATTGAAACAAAGTAAGAATCTTAGAAAGTGGAAACAGAACCAGAATAAAAAAAAAGCAAGGAAAGACTGACTGTTCGATTGATTGATGTTTTGTATAGGCACCCTGGGCTGGAAATAACTGAGAACTTTGGAAAATGAAAAAAGAAAGAAGGAAAGTAAAAGTGTTCTTTGTGTGTGTGGACTTTTAACGATCAAAAAAATATAAAGATTGTGTAATTATGATATCTCTTCGGGAATTAAAAAATGGAACTTGAAAATAGAGGAATTACTACCGGAAAGAGGCGAACTCACTTTGCTCTGCTGTGTTAGAAAAAATGGAAATGGCGATTGAAGAACAAGAAGAAAGAGCTTCAGAGGAGGAGGAGTCGAATCAAGAAGACTTGTTAAATAGACAGCACAAAATAACACTGCAAAGAATGGGGGAAAGAAGGAAGGTTAAAAGGCAGAAAAGACCACAGCAAAGGGAAAGAAGACATTAAGAAAGAGAGGGATATATAAACTGGAATGAAGAAAAGATATGGGGAAAAGAGGGGGAGTATAATAAGAAAACAGGTGCATGAAATAAAGAAATACGGAAATAGTAAAAGTTGAAAAAGAAATTGTTTTTTTCAGAGATAATGGTTGATGAATTAAAAAAGGGGATTCTGCAGAATTACAAGGGGTAATAAAGAATATTTCTGCAATAAAATATTTTAGAAAATAGGGTAATATAGACACTGATAACTCTTATTAAAAATCAAGGGAGAAATATGCTGTGGGAATCCAAGTGAAAAAATGTAATGATTATCATTGTAACTTCCTTAAAAATACCGTATATACTCGCATATAAGCCGACTATAGAACACTTTTTTTTTTTTTTTAATTTGGGGGTCAGCTTATACACGCATAAATCTGATTTTTTTTTTTTAACCACCGTTTATGGTGGTGAGGAGGCCCGGAATCCCCGTGGTTCCAGGCCAGTGTGTTATTTCAGTCCGGCTGGGCTCAATGACGCTTGGAAGCGAAAATCCCCACCGTTCTCCCTCTCGGTGGCCGTAGCCTCGATTTGCGCCGGAGCAAGCGATTAGCGAGGCGGCTTCCCGCGATGAGAGGCTTGGCTCTCGCACTCCCTGTCAGCTGGCCCTAAGCAGCCCTCGCCTCAAGTAAAACGCGCGCGAAGTCGGGCGCCATTTTTCTCCCTGGCATGGACGATGAGCCGCAACTTTTGCCCCGCCGCCTTTTCCCTCTGGGCTTCACTTCTGCTGTTCAGGGAAGTCGCGCCCAAAGCCCTGTCCTCCCAGAATCTTTCTTGATGGTGAGCCTTGGTCTTGGCCCATCTTTCGCGGGCAGAGCTCGGCAGTTGATCGCCACCATGTTGCTCAGAACAGGATAGCCTGACAGATCGAAGTTAATTGGGGAGGGGTGTTTCTGTGCTGGGATCTACTCGAAAATAGTTATAATTACCTGTTCCCAGCTCTTGGGGAAATGTCGGTAATTACGCCATCATAATTACGCCATCTCCAGATTTTTTTTCATGGTTTCCAGATTTTCCTTTATCAGGGTTGAACACCATGGTATTTGGGGGTCGGCTTATATGCGAGTTTTTTGCAAAAATTCCTCGTTTTTGGGGCAGTTTTTTAGGGTCGGCTTTATATGCGGAGATCGGCTTATATGCGAGTATATACGTAAGGTTATGGGAATTAAAGAAAAGTGGGGGGAAACCTATAACTTTTTTTTAAGGGGTTAAAATTGTAATTAATATAGAATTTAAAAAAGAATGTATAATGGGAAAGGGAATATGACACACTAAAGAAACCAACTAAATTAATCAGTTAATATAGACTATTAAAAGTAAGGAGGAGACATTGGTAATATTATTGTTGTTGTATCTTTATTTTTTAAAAATAAATATTAAAGGATTATATTTGAAATAATTGAAATGAAACAAAAAGATGTTTTGATTGAGATTAATGAAAGAGGCTAGAATTAATGTATTTGTTTCTCTCCTTACTGAAAATTTGGAATGGAAAAGGTAATAATAGAATTAAGTATGCACATGTTGTCCACTAAAAAGAAATTTTTGTTTTTAATGTGAAAAACTGAATAAAATTTGTTAAAAAATAAAAAATAAATTGTAATGAGTTTTCCATTAAAATGTTGGAAAAACATTTAGTGCTTTCAAAACTATCAGCTGTGAGCACTTGTTCACTTGGAGCTATTTACTATATTATCAGAGTCCTTGACTTTCGACTGGGTTGTTTAGTTATCATTCAAAGTTATGACCTACATTGGGGCTAGTTATGACTGAGATTCAAAGTTCCAGTGTTGCCCTCCTCTCAAATGGACATGTGACATATCTTTATGCATTCAGCAACATGGCTGTATTTACAGCCATTTGCAGTTTTTCATAGTCACACAACCAGTTTTATGATGATTTTGCCCAAAACTAGTACCTGTGTTTTTTTGCAAAACCATGCTCATAGTAAACCATAGATTTGTTTTAACAACCACTGCAAAACTGATTGTAGAATTGAATCAGTCATGTACCAATCTGTTTTACAACTGTCACAACTTATGACCATGATGGGGCAGGCTCTATTACAGTCATAAGTTGGGGACTACCTGTTCCAGAATTTAATTCTGTCCTTGAGAATAAAGTGGAATTTGTGAAACAGTTTCTTAGTCCATGGATGTGAGAAATGTGAGAAAAGGACTCAGAACAGTCCTGCTTTTTAGTCCTTGGAAAAGGGGTTTAACTGCCCCTTAACTGGTTTTTGACATGCTTTCCAGATTTGTAGTATATGTTAAAAAAATAAATCAGCATTTCTAAAATCTCTGCTTTATCTGTTTCTTGAGCTGGCTTACTGTAAATGGGTGACATCATACTTGATGCTGTTTCTTGGTTAACTTAATCCAGGTGTACTCTATTAATCCAATTTTACGAATCTGAATGAGCATTCCAAACAATAAATTTATAACATAAACTGAGTTTTGCAGGTTCTGCTAGGCAATAATGTGGTTAATTAACTAGTAAAAATAACTTTTAAACAGAAGATCACAGGTAGTTCGATACCGGCGGTATTAATAAAACTAAAGTTTTAATGTGATTTCCTAAAGTGGTAACTTGGTTTATGGTTAAGATTTTATATTTTGAATATACTGCTAATATTGTAATTTGATTGTTAATTGTAAGTTTGCTTTGTTTTAAGGAGCTTTGCTGGTTAGCAATGACTAGCAGAGTAAAATCTGTAGGGACTCCTTTACATACAGATATACATATGCATTCTAAAATTAGATTTTTTTAAAAAAATGTAAAACGTTGAATTTAGAACATCACACATCTTATATTGCTTATAAATTCTTTATATTGAAGTGTATTATAATAGCATGCTGATAGGAATATCTATCATGTCTACTAAATATATACAAGATAAGAGTATAAAGTTTTTATAGCATTTATATTATTGCCTTATGGCATTTTCTTCCTTCGTATTATTTTAATTCATCATCATACTCATCTCTGTTAATAGAACCAGAAGGAAAACAATCCTTCCTCCTCCCAAGATGAGCGCTGGTATTTAATGGATGCTCCAGAATAAAATGTCACATATAGAGGTTGCAGGAAAGGAGATTGGTTTTCCTTGGGTCATTTCTTCTGACTCTACTTAGTATCTTTTTTTTTAACAAGCATAAAATTAAAACTTTGTATTTTAAGATTGGCTTTTTTGAGAACATTTCAATTTATTTGGTAATTTTTGATAAAGCCTTTTAATGCTCCTGAGCTATGGGAGAAAATGTGCTTCAGCATCATTCTTATAGTATGTGCCAGCATCTTCTTAAAACTGCTTTTTCTTTGGGTTGTGTGACTTCCATTTGCAGCTGCAACAGATTCAGGTAAAGCATGTTTAGGTGTTGCTGACAGGTACGATGCATTCTACACATGATTCAAAGCATCTTTTTCACTCAAGCACCGCGTAGCCCTATTTTTAAAAACTAGATCTATGAAAATACTTGATTACAAAGTTCCAGTTCTAAACATGATCAGCAAAAAGTGAATTTATGGGGAAAGTTTTACATAAAATTCCTTGTTTAGAACCTTTTCTGTTTGAATCCAGTGAACTTAAATATTACTTTTTAAGTTCACCATATATGAACAAGCACTAGTATTTTGAAATTCCTAAGTCATTGGCTGTATTTAAAACAATGTGAAATGCTGGGTCCTGCCAAACGTAATAGTTGTATCTATATCTAGTACATGCATGTTCTTGAGATGGATATTTCAAAAATTGCTTTTCTTTATTGTAGGAAGATATGGCTACTCATGTTGGAGCTTCACGAACACCTCAAGAAGTAATGGAACACTATGTGAGCATGTATATACACGGAAATCTTGGGAAAGCCTGCATTCCTGATAGTATTCCTAATAGAGTGACTGATCATACCTGCCCAAGTGGTGGTCCACTTTCTCCTAGCCTTACCATGCCTCTGCCACCTTTAGATATATCAGTGGCTGAACAACAACAGCTTGGATACATGCCACTTCGAGATGATTATGAGATTGAGTATGATCAAGATGCTGAGACTCTAATTAGTGGCCTGTCAGTTAATTATGATGACGACGATGTGGAAATAGAATTAAAAAGAGCTCATGTGGATATGTATGTAAGAAAACTGAAAGAGAGGCAGCGGCGAAAGAACATTGCTCGTGACTACAACTTGGTTCCTGCATTTTTAGGCAAGGATAGGAGAGATAAAGAAAAACCTTCAAAACGCAAAACTACAAAAGAAGAAAAAGAACTCAGGTTAAAATTGAGGTCTCTTTACCAGTTTATGTCTTGCAAAGAATTTGATGATTTCTTTGAAAATCTGCACAAGGAAAAGGTGCTTCGAACAAAAATAAGAGAACTTCAGCGTTATCGCCGAAATGGCATAACGAAAATGGAAGAGTCTGCAGAATATGAAGCAGCTAGACACAAACGAGAGAAAAGGAAAGAAAATAAAAACATTGGTACTTCTAAAAGAGGAAAGGAGGAGGGTAAAGATGGAGAATTCTCTGCAATTGAAAATCTTCCTGGCTTTGAACTTTTATCTGACCGAGAGAAAGTACTTTGTAACTCTATTAATCTGAGTCCAGCACGCTATGTGACTGTGAAGACTATAATTATTAAAGATCATCTCCAAAAAAGGCAGGGCATCCCCTCAAAAAGTCGCCTTCCTAGTTACTTGGATAAGATACTAAAAAAAAGGATTTTGAATTTTTTGACAGAAAGTGGTTGGATATCCAGGGATGCTTCTTAAATCTTGACCACTTTGAAATCGCATCAGTATCAACAGAGCAACCAACATTCGCCATTGATCTAGTTACCAGCTTTTTAAAAAATATCCAAGATCTTGTAAAAAACTCACTCAACTGGATTTTTCTGTAATGGATCGTGTACATGTTAGACCTTATTTTATGAACCATTTTACATGTTACCTTAAAACCGCACACTATGAGTGAAGTGGTTTGTTTTACCAGTGTATCAGAAGTGAGATGTGAAACTCTGAAAATACCAAACTCTACCTCTGCTGCACAAACTTGTATTTTAGACATACTGGTTTAAATTCTTCACACATTTACTTGGAAGTATGCCCCACTACACTGAATAGTATTTATTGTTAAACAAGACCATCAGATCGGGCTGCTTATGTGTCCTCCTAAATCTTGGATAATGAACTTAAAACACAAATTATTTCATATTGTAAATGTTGGTTACATTTTTTCACAAGCCAAGGCATCCTGATATATTGCCACTAAAGCAGAGAATGCAAAACTGAATAATATAAAATGGTTTTACACATCACATGATTAAAACGAATGGACTAGCTCCACAACCTAGCTTGTATAGAATCATTGAAAATGATTTTCAGCAACTAACAGGCACTCTGATTGTAAAACAGTGGTGATGAACTGCTTTAATGTATGTACTAATGTTCCACTTCTATACAAAAATGAAAGGAAGAATCTTTGTGTGGTTTTATTTAAATATAAGTAACAGCTGAAAAATGGGAATGATATGAGTTTATGAGAATAGAATTGGTACATACTGACACAAGATTCTTAAGCAACTGTACATTGCTTGTGACATATCAACCCATGCTGTTCTTCAGGTTTGTATTTTAA
Source organism: Laticauda laticaudata (assembly GCA_004320025.1). Lineage (NCBI taxonomy): Eukaryota > Metazoa > Chordata > Lepidosauria > Squamata > Elapidae > Laticauda > Laticauda laticaudata. Next base: position 59,069 of record BHFT01014442.1, on the reverse strand, counting down.
ATACACTTGTTTAAACACTCCCAGTCTTGGGCAAGAATCCCAAAATAGGAAACATATATATTACCAGGCCACACATGGATATAACGTGATCACAAAGTGTGATTAGCGAGTGATGCTTTGTGTGCTTCAATATGTTTTTAGCAATGTAGCAGTTGACAAAAGGCATAGGACTGTATTTCCTGCTACTTTTTTCAACACTGTAGAGCTTCAAGTTTTTACTTTCTTAGTGGACTTTATAATACCCATGATTCCCATATTCCCCTACAAACTACTTAAAGAGGAAAGAGGGAGATTTTTGTTATATTCTTGGGCATGAACAATCTCAGTTAAGATTCTGATATCAATGGTCATCCAGGTCATGGTTGTCCCAAAGGTGCTTTTTCAAGAGGCAACTGGACTTTGGTCTTTTCTTTGAAGACATTTCATTTCTCATCCAAGAAGCTTCGTACTGCTTGGTTAAGAAGTGAAACATATTCAAAGAAAAAAAACAAAAGTCCAATTGCCTCTTGAAAAAGCACCTTTGGGACAAGATTCTAATAAAATATCCGTTACTAAAACAGTACTTTTGATCTACTCTGCTGGAGAACGAGTCTCAATATTTTTTTGTTGAGCTTATTCATAAACCATCTTTTGAATGCATAATTTACTACATGTAAAGCAGAATAAGTGTTTCATTTGTCAGTGAAACTTAAGTTATTAGTAAATGTGCTTTGAGTTACAACATTAAAGTTTCTTGTATTCTCAATCTTAGAAATCAAGAATATGTGGCTGCATGGAAAAGTTCAGAATAAATTATATGCATCTGTGAATCCCTAAATGAACAGAAGCCAACAAAATTGTTGTATAATTTAAACACAGCATCTTTGCAGATCTGAATGCATACTATCCATATGCAGTTTTTTTTAAAGTGAATATTGCAGATGCATAACTGAATATGCTTTCCATTAGAATTTCTAGCACCTTCACTACAAGTAACAGCTTCCAGGATTACTTTTTTCCTCACTCTTCCTTGCATATGTCTTTTTTTTTCCCTGCTAACACATGCCAATTTAGTACACAATTCAGAAGGATAATACTAAAATATACTTGCAGTCAATAAGGATAGATCTATATCGTTCTGCAAATCTTACATATCTTCCACAAATAGCTTATTGCACACGTAGGGGCTGGCAACAATGTATGCAGGCACAATTTAAACTAAAAAAAAAAAANTCTTCCACAAATAGCTTATTGCACACGTAGGGGCTGGCAACAATGTATGCAGGCACAATTTAAACTAAAAAAAAAAAACCTTCCAAGATTATCATAAAATATACTAAATATTTTAACATTAAAATATGTTTTCATTTTCTGGTGCTTCCATTTTATGACAATAGCCAGGGAAAAATGGCATATACCAATGAATACAAAAGTCACAAATTACAGTTCCATTTAACACTTTCTTACTAAGTAACAGTACAAATATCACTGTTCCTGTAGCAAGTACCTCTTCAGCCTTCTGACGAAACCTCATTTTGTGTGATTTTTATATGTGATCTCTCATTCCAATTTATACGAACAATATATCTATAATAATGAACTTTCATTATTGTCATTGTCAAAATTAAATGCAAGATAAGATACTACAGTTAAAAATCGATCCCACTCTGCAAATACCAAATACTTATGTACAACCCATTCATACAAAGAAATGTCCATTTTCTATTTCTGACTCTTCAGAAAAATAGAAGAGATGGGGCATAGTAACTTCATTGGGAAGTATCAACAGCATTGGGAAGAAAACTGAGGAACAAGATTGCTGTGAAATGACATGAAAAACAAAGGATGACAGAAAAGATTGTTATGTTCTTTCAGGAATAGTGAAATCTAATATGAAAGCTGACCCTCTCCAGCAAGTCAATGTTAAAGGCATTCATATTTAGCTGCATGTCAGTCATCTACACCTGTTCATTTTGTTTCTTTCCAATAGTGTCTTCTTAGTGATGCAAAACAACCCTCAATTCAAATGCAATATGTAGAGTAATTGCATATTCCATTAGCATTGTACTATTTTAAGACATCTTTATATGAATTAAAGCATTTATGAAATGCTAAGGGCATCAATAAGGAATGGTTTCCAGTTATCTGCATGCATAGGACGCCATTATTGATTGTGCATGTATATTTTGCCATCTTTGTTCTATCAAAGCTCCATCTCAGCTTAAGGATAGGGCTCGAATAGAAGCATAAACAACATGACACCAACAGTTCAAAAGAGTTCAATGGGGAAATAACCAATATGGCATTCTTCTGGTTGCTCAATTAGATAAGTTATCCTTGAGGACTTACATTAATGAAAAGGTACTACATATAATTTGATGTTGTAATTTATGTAAGTAATTTGCATTCTCTCCACATTATATACATTCATTTAAAAACATTTTTCACGTTGCTTTATCATCCATCATTTTCCTCTGTATCCCATCTCATTTGGTGAATCACCTCAATATAATGGAGCATCAATAAGAAATCTAATTATCTATGCAATACTTATTAATTCTTTCAGATCAGATTGCTATTGTTCTTTCACAACAGCTACCAATGCAGGCCTTAAAGTACGGCTATGCAATTTATAGCCAACCTTTGATACTAAAGCTACAGTGCCTGGTTCTTTCCCTTCTGTAGGGACATGAAATAATGCTTCATGTTCATAAGGATCAAATTTGGCTCCAAGAGGATTCAATTTCACCAATCCATGTTTTTTGAACACTTTCTGTATTTGAACTTCAGTCATAGCAAGACCTTCATAAAGATTTTTCAAATGGGGGTTTTCATCTTTTAGTTCTTCTTTGGGAACAGACTCGGTTGCTTTTTCCAAAACATCAGCAACTTCCAGTAAGTCCTTGCAGAAACTCTGAATTCCTAAAGTGCAAAACCATAGTAAATTTATAGTCAATAGATTAATTTTTCAATCACATGCAAAATGGCATTTGAAAATGCATTTTTACTATATTTTACTATAATAAGTTGAAGCTGAGAAGCAGCTAGATCCAGAATGAATCATGATCATGTTGCACATCAGAACAAGTTTATCAAAACTAATTTAAGCACACCTTCATTTCAAGGGAACTACAGCATGACTTTTTAAATATAGATCCAATCAATGAGTATTAAATTGATGAGAACATTACCAATCATTTAAGTCTTTCCAAACTCACTATTAGCTCCAAATTATAATAGAGCCTCTATACGGTAAAATAGCTGCACTCTGTTTTTTCCTCTCTAGAATATCAGGTGTGATGTTTGCGACAGGATATTTGGCAAATGCAGTTTGTCATCTCATAAGGCAAAGTCTTTATTGCCTGAAATTATTTCCTATATTTTTTTTCAAATAAAGAATCCAGTTCTCACATCTTTTTGTTTCCCATTGTTACAAAGCCCAAACAAAAGAAAATGAAGCACTGATAAAGGTCCCAGAAGAAAACTAAATAGACAATTTTAATTAATGACCACTGCATGAATTAAAAAAAACACTAGTAAATATGGTATAATTTATAACTATAATTGGTTTTCTTGTACAAAACCACGGACGATGATTAACAATTTACAATAACTGATTTCACACATTGAGCCAAGAGCATTCAAAATCTAGTCAAAATCTGTAAGATTTAAAATGTTTGGGCTTGCATCTGCATTCTAATCCCAATAAGCAAAATGTGCATGTACCATATAACTTTGCTTCTTCTACCAATTTCTGAGTTCTCTGCCTCAGATTTTCTGCATCTGCCAGAGCACGTTTGTATTTATCCTAAAACAGAAAAAGAAGTGTAGTAACACAAGATGAAATATGAGAGAAATTATAGCACTCCTTGCTCATACCATCCTCATTTATATTCATTTGTCAGAGTGTGGTTTTTAATTATATTTTATTTTGATTATTTTGAAAGTCCCAAATATGTCTTACTATAAGTACAGATGACATGCTAAACTTTCAATCCTGGTTAATTAATTAGAAGCATGCATACATTCTCATTAATCCTCTCTCATTAATGCTTTGTTATGATTTAGGATGTAGTGTGAATACTGCTTATGAGGTATACTGGTCACACCTGGCTAAAATATAAAACTACTACTGTAGCAATTTGTATGTTAAATAGGACGATGGGAAAGACATAATAAATCACTTCTTATATTGCACAGAATAATCTGTTGGTTTGTTTTGCATACACCAAGATATAGTTTATGGCCGATTTTGACTTTATGGTTGTTCTATGAGTTTATGATTGATTTGATTTAATATTCATTCAACTCATTTATCATCACTTCAAGTAATATAGGTAATCCTCAATTTATGTTGGCAATTGCAACGGGAATTCTTGCAATTCCTACATTCAGACTTGCTGAGGTTAAAACAAATCCCACAATTGTTAGATGAGGCAACATCTTGCCAACTACCCACAACTAAGTCAACAGAGAGCTGGCAGGAAGTTGCAAAATCCCAGGCAGCTTGCAAGCAGTTAAGTGGCTGCTGCCAGGTGGAGAAGGATTATAGGGGAGGCACACAGCAAGGGTGAGCCTGGGGATGTAGGTAAGGGGATGCAAGGGAAGCAAGGCAAGGCTCAGGGAGAAGGTGAGGGTCAGGGAGCGTGCATGAAGGTGTGGGTTGTTGATGGTATCAAGAGTGTAGTGCAGGGGTTGTCAACCTTTTGGACCTCAGGGATCACCAAATTCATAATTTTAAATCCTGCGGACTACTAATGTGAACTTTGACTGATGGTGGCTTGCTGACGTTTTCCCAGGGTCTCTGCAGAGAGCAGCAGAAACCCTGGGAAAATTCCCCACCACGTTTTCCTACCAATAGGTCATTCTTTATTTGAGATCACAGGATACTGTCTCCAGCTTCATTCTCAAGGGGGCGGGAACAGAGAGAGAGACTTTTGGGATCTTGCAAGGAAAACAGCAGAAGCAGCAGAAATTTTTCTTTCTCTCCCCAAACTCCGGCAGAAATAAATCTTTGAGACTTGTTGCACTGATGCTGCCTCTTGGAGCAGGATGCCCTGCAGGATCCCAAAGACTCATTTCTGGCAGAGCTTGGGGGAGAGAAAGACTTTTGCTACTTTCCTTGCATGCAGCCAAAAACAGAAGAAAGAAGCCCGGTGGTCAGGCAAGGCGCATGGGACAAGTTGCAACCCTCTGCCCTTACCCCCCCCACCTCTTGTTGTTCACAACGCAAGCGACACAAGCTTTGTGTTCCTGCGGGCCACGTGGGTGGCACAGCCTTGTGTTCCCACACAGCCTGGATTGTTTTTGGGGGTGACATTTTTCTGCAGACCACCAAAATTTTCTCGTGGACCACCAGTGGTCCCTCGTCCACTGGTTGGCAACCAATGGTCTAGTGGGTGCATAAGAGTAAGGGGAGGTGTGAATGTTGGGGAGAGTGCAAAGGGATATGAGAAAGGTGCAGTGTGGTTTAGGGAATTTGTGAGAAAGACACAGTGCAAGTCTGGGAGGGTGAAAGGGAACTGTAGCAAGGATTGGAGAAAAAATACACGAGAAGTGTGGTACAGTTGCGGAGGTTGTGAAGGAACGCATAGGTGGTCAGTATATTCCAAGCACAGAAAGGTTGGTGGAGGAGACTTATTTGAGTGACTTGTGATGTTCCCTGTCAACTTCCCCATTATTTTCTTAGAAAAGATTGCAAACCACAAAATGATTGCAGAGTGCTACAACTGGCTGTGTCAGCCAGCTGCCATAGGTTCTGATTGTGATCACATGACTCTGGGGTGTGTGGAATGGCTGGAACTCTGAGAACCAGTCATAACCACAATTCATTTAAAATCATGGTAACTTCAATTGCTGAATAAATTACTGACAGCTGAGCACTATCTGTATAAAAACTCACCCTAACTACAGATACAGGCAGTCCTCAGTTAACCATAATTTGAAGAAGTTGCGTTCCCAATTGTGGTGATGTTGATGACTATGTATAAGGCATTAAACTGTCTTCCAGAACTCGGATTCTTCATTAACAGTCTTAACTTATCATAAAATCCAATATTTATATTTTGGATGGAACTTTGATAAAGCACCAAAAGAAAAATAAATTTTTGGTAATTTTAAACTTACTCCTGTAATATTTGAACTTACAATGGTTTCCTCAAAAGGTACTTAGTTCTAATGGCCACTCCCCCTGCATATGACTGTATTTTGGGCAATCAGTAACTGGCTCACAATTACATTTGCAGTGTTCCTTGGTCACATGACTGCAAATTATGACATTTTTGTTGAGAACTGGCATTTACTGCTGGTTCCCAGCAAAACTGGCACAGTGGATGTGAGGGCCATCTGGCTGCAACATCTGTCACCCTACTGATTGTCAAGGTTGATCTGGCTGGCTAGGCAAATATCCCGTTCCTTCATCACAACTCCATGTGTGTTCCTCCCAAAGCTCCACATTCAGTGGAAGAGGACCATCCCAGATTAGAAAACCATCCATAGTAAACAGTGAATTTGCTTAACCACCATAATGTTCACTTAACCACCACAAACTCACACTTTATGACCAGCATGATTTGATTGTAATTGCTAGGCTCAATTATGGTCTTAAGCAAGGATTACCTGTACATTTCTACAAGTCAGTAAAATTAGGAGCAGAAAGAAGGCCGACCATACATATACATCTCTATCATATCTGATTTTTAGTATTTTAGTTTAGAAACAAAGAAAGCAGGCATAATCCCAAATAGTGTCAACTTTCAGTGTCATCCTTATTTCAATATTACAAAATAAGAGAACTGAAAGGGACTTTGGAAATATTCTAATCCAACCCCCTGCTTAAGCAGGAGACCCTATTTTCAAGAATGATTCCGGTCCTCACAGGCAATTTTTCATTAAAAAAACCCTGTGAGATTGCAGATTGACATTTGGAAATCTGTTCATCTGTCCCAAAGTAGATCAAGATGATATTGAAGGGAATAGAGGTGGAGAGTAATATCACCAGTTTATCTTTTGTTAAGCAACCATTGCTGGTTGGCTATGCCCACTTTTAGCTTTATAAAAATGAACACGCCATGTGACAAGTAGTTCAGTTCCTCTAGGCTACAAAATTTTTGTTTTCCTTACAATAAATAATTTAAGATTCTTACAGTTATTTCCTTTAATTGCTGTTCCAGTTTAGTCTTTTCCTCTGTTAATATATTTGCATCAGAGCAAGAATCAGGTTTTTGTTCATTTTGACTCTGGCTTTGTTGTTCTTCCAAATTTGGTCCAGTGCTTTTCTCCTGGGTCACTGTGCAAAGCAGTTGAGTTGATCTAAAACAAGATTGGAATCAGCAAAATTCTAAAAAATTAAGAATATGTATCCAGATATCCAGAATATTTTAGAGCAAAAAAAAAAATTGTATTAGAAAAACTGGTGATATGCTGCTTAACACAGTCTGACCCCAAACCACTTAAGTAATGTGTTTTTTGCCAATGATATACAAACTAAGTCTCTTTAGGAAGTCACTTATCCTTGTATTAAAATAAAATTAGTACTTTCACCCTTATCGCCTTTTACTTGCAGGTGCAGGGTTTGCTTTTTGAATCAACAAGTATCTTCTTGTGGCAAACTATTAGTTGTCCTTTATTTGACTATTAAAGCAATAGTTAAACATTACTGATATTAAACCTGTTTTTACATCATCCATAAAGCATTTTTCTATGATAAATTTACCATAACCACTGTAGATCCCAATCAGAAACTTTTATTCTAGTCCAAAACCCATCATTCTATTTCAAAAGGTTAGTCTAGATCCCAAGGAGCTGAATTGTTTTGTTATTCAAATCCCATGCCTAATTTAGCAAAAGTAGACATTATTCCAGGCTGCTTACAGCCTCTCATTGGTACTATCTAGCTTTCCTTTTTAAAAATGTGATTGTGACCCACTTTTGGAGGCTTTTAAAAATTAAAAAAAAAATGGGAAGAATGATTTTAGCTTTTGGTGTAATAGTTAATGCTAAAACATAATGCTACATAATGCTAAAACAAACATGAAGTTAATTCTTAAAATATAAATCTGGCAACTTTTAATTTAGTTTTAAGTTAATAAGCGTTCAAATCAAAAGCTTTATTTCAATCCAATCTTTGTTTGGCTCATTCCATCTTCTTTCAGTGAGTTCTTTATTTACTGCAGTACTTGTCAATAAAGCTCAGAAACCAATCATTATTATTTGGTATGAACATTCTGGTCCTCTCACTATGACCAGCAAACTACTTAATTTCCTGCTTTACATACTGTCCGGGATTTTTATTTATTTATTTTAAAAAAAAACTTTTTTCCTATTTTGGGCAGTAAAATTATGAGATACAACTGAAAAAAAAGGAGTGAAAGTAATCCACAAGAGCGGCTTGCCCGCTAAGCTGAAATACTACCTTTTGCTTGCCTTTTTGGAGTTTTTAAATTAAGTTTTGAAGAGATTTAGCAAGGGCCACTTCCTGATACACACAAGCTTTTCAAAAACCTTTCAGAGATATTCTCCCCTCGAAGCATCGCCGAGAAAATCCGAAAAGCAAAAACAGGGAAGGTCACCTCATCCCCCCCACCTTCGGCAGAAAAAGATGGCCCAGCTCGACAGCCACGTTTCCTCAGGCCTTTTTAAACCCGGCCACCTCCCTCACCGTCCCTCCCGGCTCTCTCAGCACAACACTCTCCCAGCTCTTTATTTGGTTGGAAGCTGTCCCCCACTTCGAAAAGAGCGAGAGGGGCCCTGCTGGGAAAGAGACACTGGGTACATTCGCCCGGCCTTTGCCGGCTGCGCTCCCCTGCCAAGAGAAAAGAGAACCACCGCCTCCATCTTCTCCCTCTTACCGCCGCGAAGCCCCTGACAAGAGAAAAGCCGCTCGCGCCGCCAGCCGCCGCGCGCCGCACACCACAACCACCGCCATGCTACCCCCCCTCAGTCCCTTCCGCTGAGCTTCCAACGGAAACTGACCCTCCCCTCCTCCCCCGACAAATCACAGGGTGTATCTGTCGTGCTTGGCGGCTCACTTAGCCAATTAGGAGCACCTTTGAAACCACGTGCCACGAAGAGCACGCCGTCGTCCCCCCCGCAGCGTGAAGAGGAGGCTTCGTTTTAAGGAGATGAGGCGGGCGGCGGTTTGCTGGCGGAGTCGCGGCTGCGTCGCAGCTCCCTTTCCCGACGAATGAGGAAGAAAATGTCGGCCCTCCCGCAACATCCAAAATCAAATTGAACAGGATGATGCTTCAGGGGCCTGGGTGTCTTTCTTTTTCAAGTGTCTATGCGCGCGGCTCGGGGCGGCCACCTGCGCTCTCATCCTTCCCGTTTTCTTGGCAAGAGTTCGGAAGCGATTTGCCGCCGCCTCTTCCCGAAGAGTTGAGGGAGTTTCGGGGCTGACCTGAGGTCAGCGGAACTAAAAATATCTTAGTCTTCGGTTTTTAGTCTGCTGCCTTAGTTCACGTGCTTAATCTGGCTCTCTTGTACCAAACTGTCTGCCCGGGTTTCTACTCTGACCTAAAACAACCATCACAACACGCGAATTCATTCAGTGAAGACTTAATTCACTGGGACTACTGTGTACTGCAAATCTGACAAGGTTAGCAATACTTTTCTGAAAAAGCTATAACAGATACTAAACTTAAATCATGGTTCAATTTACGTGGCACACATTAACTATAGCTACATCTGGGCTGAACTTTGGGTACCTGACTTGCTCACTGATCCCATGCCAGGGTGTCATTTCTTATTGGATGGGGGCAGTCATCCCTGAGGTGGCTACACTTTCCTGACTTTTTTAAATGTTGAACGAAACAAAACAGATTGGCAAAAGGTTTAGCTTATCCGTTATTGCACTAATTTAATCTCTCCCAATCTATAAGAAGGGGCTGATGAAAATGCCCCATTCAACGCAGCTGGAAGACCTTTCTAATTTCACTTTTTATGGCCTGCCCGCAAACCAAAAGACAAGTTTTCTTCCATTTTTTCATAAAAGGAGTCATGCCTAAATGTGGATGTCAGCAAGCAAATGAAGTACAGGTAATCCTCAGCTTACGACCACAGTTGAGCTTAACATTTCGGTTCAGTGAGTTTTCCCTCACTTTACAACTTTTTTTGCCACAGTTGTTAAATGAATCACCTCAGTTGATCAGTAACCTGGTTAAGTGAATCTGGCTTCCCCATTGAGTTTGTCAGAAGGTTCCAAAAGTTGATCACATGACCCCGGGACACAGCCATGGTCAGAAATATGAATTTCCAAGCACCTGAATTCTGATCACATGATCATGAGGATGCTGCAATGGTCATTAGTGTGAAAAATGATTCTAAGTCACATTTTTCAGTGCTGTTGTAACTTGGAACGGTCATTAAATGAACTGTTTGTTGTAAGTTGAGGATTACCTGTATTGAAAACCTCTCTCTCTCTCACACACACACACACACACAAAGAGACAGGGATGGGATTCAGATTTCTTAACAACTGGTTCTTGGGCGGGGCCCAATCAGGCAAAGCAGGCAGGCAGATTGAGTTGCTCACAGAATCACAGATTCAAAGATCTATCTTTCTGCCATTGGCTATCTGAGTCTCACATAAAATTTGCTTGCAATCAAATTCATAAAATTTGCTAGTAAGCAAACTCACAAAATTAACTCTCGACGCACCATGTCTTGTCAATATTGAATTTTTTATAAAAAAGCAACTTTTACCCAAAATCAGGCAAAGCAGACAGACAGATTGAGTTGCTCACAGAATCACAGATTTATTCAGAGATCTATCTTTCTGCCATTGGCTATCTGAGTCTGCACTGAATAATAGAAGCTTCAGTCCTAAGAAAGGTTCAGCTCTGCTTAAAAGCAGAGCCGAAGATCTAAAGATCAGCTGGAAAGCAAGAATGGTTTCCTGCTTCCTAGTTAATCTAAATCTCCCAGCATAGCTGAACAGCTGATGGTTCGGAAAAAAAAGGAAAAATAGCTACTTAGCAGGCAAGTTTGCCAGGTAAGCAGTGAGTGGGCAGGAGGGTTCCCACGGGCCATGTGGGCGATGCAGCCTTGTGTTCCTGCGCAGCCTGAATTAATTGCTCTGGGGGTGACATTCCTCTGCAGGCCACCAACATTTTCTCACGGACCACTGATCTAGATCTTGTAGTTCTGGTTAACTTATTCTTGTCTTATTTAACTTATCTGGGGCTTCTAGATTAGTTTGGCCATGATCCTGACTCAACCTACTGAACTTGCAAGGCCCAAGGGCAGTTAATATCCTAACTCATGTAAACTGGTGATTTCCAGGCCAGAGCTTACCAAGAATGATTACAAGAATGTTTAAGAGGCTGGAAGCTAAAACATATGAAGAATGGTTACAGAAATCGGGTATGTCTAGTCTAATGAATAAAAGGACTGAGGAGACATGATAGTAGTGTTCCAATATTTGAGGGGCTCCTACAAAGACGAGAGTGTCAAGCTATTTTCCAAAGCACCAGAATGCAAGACAAGTAACAATAGATGGAAACTTACCAAGGAGAGAAGCAACCTAGAACTAAGAAAATTCCTAATGGTTAAAGCAATGAATAGAAATCTATCTTCCTCCCTGTTTCTCTGTCTTTCTTCCTCCCGTTCTACCCTTCCTATCTCCTTTTTTTCCTCCTTCCCTTCCTGTTCTTTCCATCCTTCCTCCCATTCTTTCCATACTCCCTTTCTTCTCCCCACCCTCTATCCCTGTTCCTCACTCACTCTTCCCTTCATTTTCCAGCAGGCAGGTCAGTGTCCGCTGCCTAGAGGCAGAGAGAGCAAGTAAATAACCGAGTGGTCAGCACAGCGCAAGCACAGAGGGACTGGAATATTTCTGCATTGACTTTTCCTCAACAATTATAACAATCCCATCCAGGTTCCCCATTGACTTTTAGAAAACTGTCAGGAATGTTGAAAATGAGAATCACATGACTGCAGCTGACCATGGCAGTGTGGCAGCAATGTTAAATAGTAGCACAGCAACAAAAAAAAATCCCCAAATTTCATAATTTCAAATTTCATGCATCCCAGCATTCCATAAATTAGCCCATTTGAGGCAGAATGGGGCAATTCACTGTGGCCAGCTTGGCACGATCAGCTCACTGCCACCAGCTTGCCACTGCCAAGTCACCTTGGCCAATTCACTTCTGCCAAGTCACCACAGGACAACTACACAAAGACAACTCACCACGGGCAGCCAGAGGCAGAGCCGAGCGGACAGGCAAGCAAGAGGGTGAACAAGGCATAGAGCAACAGTGGCAGCCAGAGACTTCTCATTTTCACACACAACCCCAACCCCAGCTGCTGCCGCGGAGCTCCAGGCCAAAGAGGCCTGGGATGGTGGCGGCAGCAACCAGGGATGTCCCATTTGCACACTGGCATTGCCATTATGCCAAGCTCCAGACTGAAGAGGTCAGGGACAGTGGCAGTGGGTGGGTAGGAGGCAATGGCTGGGGGGCATCCCATTTGCACACACCCCACTTCTGCTGCTGCCGTTGCTGTTACTGTGTGGAGCTCCAGGCCAAAGAGGTTGGGGATGGCAGTGGCAGTGTGTGTGTGAAATTGGGACGCCCCCCCTAATGGTTGCTGTTTTCCCACTCTACCCACCATTATCCCCGACCTCTTCAGCCTGGAGCTCAGCAGCAGGGGGGCTGCAGGTGCGTGTATGAAAATGGGATGCCCCTGGCCTCTGCTGCTTCCCTGCTGCCTGCTCCACATGCTACCACTGTTCCTGGCCTTTTCAGCCTTGAGCTTGGTGCAGTGGCAGTGGCAGCGGGGATTGTGTGAAAATGGGACATTCCTGACTACCACCACTGCCACCACTGTTCCCAGCCTTTTCAATCTGGAGTTCAATTTGCTGGCAGCAGGAGTGGGGGGAGGTGGAAATCGGAAGCCCCCGGCCACTGGGTCTGCACTCTGCCCCCTTCCCCCCACTCATTCACTCATCCCCCTAAATCCTCCTCCAGCCACCCACAGTGAGTTGTCCCCCACGGCGAGTTGGCTGTGTAGATTTTGTGGTGACTTGGAGGCAGTGAACTGGCATATGCAATTTGGCAGTGACAAGCTGGAAGCAGTGAGCTGGCCGCAGCGAGTTGTCCTAGGCCAGTGATGGCAAAGCTTTTTGGCACTAAGTGCCCAAACTGAAATGTGTGTGCATGTGTGTATGCCAGAGTGCCGGAAAACTCAAGACCAGATCGTTGCTGCATGCATGCCTGTCTTTTGGCCGCTTTTGGCCATGGGGGGGGGAGCATTTTCAGGGCCGTTTTTGGCCCCAAATGGCCTTTTTTGGGGCGGTTTTTGGGCTGTTTTGGGGGGCATTTTCAAACTGTTTTCTGAGCCATTTTCAGGCCATTTTTCAGGCTGTTTTTGTCTTGAAAATGCCCTGAAAACAGCCTCAAAATGGCCTGGTTTTGGGGTGATTTTTGGGCCACTTTCCGGTGCTCCAGCAGTCGCAAAGACCAGCTTGCTGGCATGCCAGAAACCAGAAGAGCAGCTGATGACAGCATGCGTGCCCACTGAGAGGGCTCTGCGTGCCACCTCTGGCATACATTCAATAGGTTCGCCATCAGCGTCCTAGGCCTTAATTAAGGTACCTTTGTTGACAAAGTATTGCCCTATGATACAATATTTTCCTCAACTGAAAGTTACAAAGTATCAAACGCTCAAGTGTCTCAGTAGTATACAGGTAGTGATTTTACTCCCTAAAACCACCTGCATTTAAAATGGTATAGTCCAGAAATAAAAGGGGAGAATCATTAAAATTTGGAAAAAATATTTGCATAAATATACAAATTAGGAACAAAACTATTTTAAGGAAGTAGAAAAATAATAAAAGAAAATTGTAGAAACCAGAACCAGGAAGAACCACAATCAGTACAGGTCGTTAGTTTAACAATCAGTACAGGTCGTTCTCGACTCACAACTATTTTGTTTAGTGCAGGGGTCTTCAAACTTGTTTAAGACTTGTGAATTTCAACTCCCAGAATTCCTGAGTTAACACAACTGGAGGAGGAATTCTGGGAGTTGAGGTCCACAAGTCTTAAAGCTGTCAAGTTTGAAGACCCCTGTTTTAGTGACAGTTCAAAGTTACATCAACACTGAAAAAAGTGACTTTCACGCTTACTTTTGCAGTCTCCTCATGGTCACATGATCAAAATCCGGGCACTAGCTAACTGGCATGTATTTATAACTGCTGCCTTGTCCCAGGGTCATGTGATTATCATTTCTAATCTTAGCTGGCTTCCAACAAGCAAGTCAACGGGGAAAGACAGATTTGTTTAGCAACTACGTGATTCATTTAACAACTACAGTGATTTGCTTAACTGGCAAAAGTCATAAAATGAGATACAACTCACTTAACAACCTCCTTGCTAGCAAAAGAAATTTTGGACTCATTTGTGGCCCTAAGTTAAGGACTTTCCTGTATAAACTTCGCCTATAATGATGGTTAATGGTTTAATATGTTAAGCAAACCTAGAAAAATGAATTAATTGATAAATTGTATTTAAATGTGATATATTAATGACAGTAGTTTAATTCTATTGATAAGAGTAGATATTGCAGTTCTAAAAGACTGATTGCGGGAAAGACTGAGGGAAAAAATCTGAAGACAGTGAAATAATTAAGAAAATAAAAGTTGTGGAAAGGGAAAACCGATTGATATCTGATAATTTTATTATATATTGCCAAAAATTATCAGTAATAATTCAATGATATGGATAAATAATAAATTATGTTTAAAACATGACTGAAAACAGCTATAGCCCAATAAGATCTCATATAAGCAATACTATTGTGTGATACGGTAGTATTTTGGCTTTGTTATATTTTTATTTCGATGCACAGAATGGGACTTGTATGGTCTTAGAGTTGGTTCTTGTTGGAACATTTAAAAACTTTACAAATAAATAAAGTAGCTTGTAGTGTAGTAGATTACACTTGTGTTATGAAACAGCACTTTTCTTTTTAATTTTTTCTTGCCACAGGAACATATTCACGGTGCAGAATTCTTAGAATTTTAGGGTGCATTGATGACAATTGCAATAGACTGCCGAAAGAAAAAAATAAGATTAATGTAATAAATCCTCATTGTTGTCATCTAGCTCCAGTTCAGTGTTTTAACCCAAAGAAGTGCATAATCGCCGTAATGTTGATTGTTTTCCGATCGGTATCTTGGTTTCCTCATATTTTCTACTTGTTCTTCTGCTCTGAGTATTCAGGGCTGCCTCTTATTTGACAGCATGAGGCTGAATGCCGGAATGATGAAAAATCTGGATCTTGCAGGGCTGTTGTTTTTTCTTCAGGCTTGACAAGAACAAAAGTGACAGCTGAATTGCTAAATCCTCCTGTTCCCAGCATAACCTCCTTCAGAAGGTTGTCGAAAGGATGAGACCAGAGACGGAAGCCATTTATGCCGTTGTGAGGTCTGAGGAACGACCCAGGACAAATTCAATAGGTCCAAGTCTCGTCAGCTCCTTTATGCGTCGTTCCCTCACGAGGTCAGGTATCCATTAGGCCCAAACCGTCCCGAGCAGCCGAAGCATGCCGTTTGACGCTCTTCGATGATCGGCCCTTGGGAAGGGCCCGCGATTTGGGTCGTTGGCGGGGCTCCCTCAGGAGGTGGCACTCCAAGCCTCCCAACCGGCCGCGCCAGCCGGGCGTCCCTCTCCGAGGCCCGACTTCCCCGGCCCGGCGAAACTGCGCAGCCTCCGTGCGGCGTTGCTCTTTGGCCTCCAGCAAAGGCACCGCGGAGCGCCGGCAGAGGGCAGCGCCGCTCCCGGACTGGGCGCGGAGGCTCCGGCGCGTTGTTTCCCACGCAGCGCAACATCGCGGCGCTCCCTCCATCTGGGGCTCAGCCTCCCGCCGCGCGCTCGCCTCCCAGAGCCCGGTCTTTGCCCGGCGGCGGGGCAGCAGCGGAGGCCGAGCGGGGCGCCGGCAGCTCTCCAGCAAAGTGGAGCCTCGAGCTTCGGGATGCCGCTCGCGCTGCTGCTCCTGCTCCTCGCGCTGGACGCCTCCCGGGCGGCGCGTCCCCACGACTGGCTGCACCGCCAGGGACGGAGCAGCCCGCGGGAGGAGGAGGAGGAGGGCCTGCGGGATCGCGCCGCGGGAGCCCCGCCGGAGGCGGCTTCCCTGTTCAGCACCTCTTTCGTCCTCAAAGGTGACGCGGCTCACAACCAAGCCATGGTGCACTGGACGGGCGACAACAGCAGCGTAAGTGCTCCCTTCGTCGGCGAGCTGGGCTCGCCCCTCGAGCTGCGGGCTTTCCTGCTCGCGGAGCGGAGTCCTCATGGCGCCCTCGCCTTCGGCGGGAAGGGCGAGGGGCAGCGCCGTGTGCCCCCTTTGGGTGGGGAAGGGAAGAGCCCCTTCGGTCCTCCTCTCAGGGTGCCTTTCGGAGCCTCGCCAAGGCGTCTCTCGAGCGAGCTCCGTCCTCGGCCCGGCCGGTCAGACCGCGAGGCTTCCAGTCCGGGGAAAGAAAGCTTGACGTGTCCCGGTAAACGGGCGAATGGGACTCAACGTTTTCTTGGGGTTCGCGTCCTTCGGCTCATGGAGCCGGACAAATGCCGTTGCTTCCGAATTGCTTGGAAGAAGTTCCTCTCTCCAACGGGGCCTGCTCCCAACCCCGCTCCAGAAAAAACCATGACATTTCCTCTGCTCCTTCCCCCGCTGTTCGAGACAAGAACCCCATTTTTTTAGAGATCAGTTTCATGATCTCCCAGATGTCAGTGGAAGTCCATTTGGCCCTTTAAATCTCTCTCCACAAGGATATTTTCTATTCCCAGTGTAACTCTTCAGGATTGTGATAGGAGGGAATCTTCTTCCCCTTTTACACTGAGAAATCTTGCTTGTTCCAGATTTCCCTATTACAGGACCACATTGGGACTCCTCCAGTCCCTGTCTCTCCTCCTCCCCCCCCCGCCCAATTTGATGATTACAAATGGACGTGTGTGTGTGTGTGTGTGTGTGTGTGTGTGTGTGCATGNCCCCCCCCGCCCAATTTGATGATTACAAATGGACGTGTGTGTGTGTGTGTGTGTGTGTGTGTGTGTGTGCATGCACACAAAGAGACACAAGCTTTCTCTTGGCAATGTAAGAATGCAACCACATTTTGAGATCCTCTAGGATATTCCATTCGGATGAGAGGGGTGTTGTTACTCGTGAAAATTAGAATTCAGTTCTCATCCTATTTCATTTTATGATAGTTTTTTAAGGACGTGATTTTGGAGGAAAGAGTGTTGATCTTTCAACCTGAGTTTAAAAATCTCCATAAATGCCAATACCAATTAATATCCATCCACCAAAAACAATGTGTCTTAAAATTGAGGCAATTCTTTCATAATGTGGAGGCATTCTGTGTTGGTTGTTTCATTTTTTGTGCTTTTCCAGATTAATGACACATTTTAGAAAAGATTTGCAGGATGGGGGGTGTGTGAACTACCACAACTAATTCATTCAAATTTTGTGAAATCACTGCACATCGTCATGGAAAAGGAGACAGCAGCTGTTCGTTTAAAATAAAAATTAAAGGCTATTGTTCATCTTTTATATAAAGATGGAATGATAATGTAATTTCCATAACTACAGATATATTGAGCATTGGTACTCACTTTTTCTTTCAAAAAGAGGTTAAATGTGCTGATTGATAAAGCAACTCAAAGAGCAAACATACACTCAGTATAATCTTTGCAATGAGTTACTTTTCTAAAATAGCAACTGAATACTTCTCTTGATATTTAAAAAGATATGTTTAAATAATATGGTTTTAAATTTAAAAGAATTTAAAGGAAAAATTTAAGAAAAATCTGCCACAAAAAAATCTTTATTATATGTTAATGCAAACCAAACATGCATATATATTTATGTCACTGTGCACAATTTAACTTTTAAATAAATTTTCTTAACGTACAAAGGGGAAATTAACCATATTAATCACTTTTATACAGTCCAGAGTTTCTAAGTAGTCTGTTTTCTTTTTTTTAAAGTATTTTATTTCATTTTATGAAATATTTGAAACTTTAAGAAAATTATTTTTCAGTTTCTAAGTCATATTTCTATAATCTTATAAACAGAGCTTCTGAATGTTGTGTTAGAAACTTTTCAAATTCAGTCAAGTCTGACTGTTTTGTTTATTTTTTAATTCTTTTTGAATTAGAATAAATGTCATAAGACGAGGACTACCTATATATTTTAATTAAGCCACACTTTAGCCTGGGTCCACCAGTATTTTGAAAGTATGCCCTGTTTATTGGATCTTAAATGTGACTGTCAACCTGAGAGGAAATATGTGCTCTTATGAGGAATGAAATGTGTATGTGCAATTTCTCTCTCTGTCTCTTTTCCCCATTCTCCCTCTGTATGAAATTTTCTTCCACCACATTCTTAAAATGGCTAATTATCTGTTCCTACCCTCAGTAGGGAGCAGGTGAAAAAAGAACATGTCTCGTATACCACCATGGTCACTTGTCTTCCCCAGCACTGTCATTGCAATTACTGTAGACTGAAGCCCAGCTGGACAATTTCCTGATCATCACTGACCAGCCAACTCTGAGTAATATCTACCAGATCAGCATCTTCATCCACCATCATATCAGAGTTGGATGCAACCTCATTACAACCTGTCCTTTACAAGCAGCCCTAGAACTGGGATATCCCCTTCTTCTGCAGAAACATGCCCAGGGTGATGCGTTGTAACTTCTCATGCCTGTCACTATCCCTGTTTGGGTCCCGATTGCCAGAGACAGACAATAATTTCTCCCATCTATCTTCACATGCTCCATTCAGCCCCACTCTTTGGTTTACACTGATGCATACAAGCAAGCATATTGTATTAACCAGATACCCTGTCTCTCCTCTAATACTTACTATACTTTCTTTTGCCTTCAGCCACATAGCTAGCTTCCTCCAAATGTTTCCAGGAGCTTTTCCCTGCTCTCCATGCAGTATTATCATGCATTACCTAATAAAATCATAACACAAGAAAAGAACATTTCAGCCCTTCTCAGCTGCATCTGTAACATGTGATCTGAAAAGTTCAAGTCCAAGTTTGATTAATCTAGCTCTGCTTCTGGGTCACTTCCTTTCTGCAGCCATGGTATTCCTTCTCTCCCTGTCACTCTTTTCTTTCTCCATGTCACTGGTCTCCATGAATTCTTTGCTGAAGGAGCCAATTGAAAATCTCCACTTCTGTTCTTCTTTCTCTCCTTGATTTCCTGCAAACCAGATTCTACCGTCTAACATTGATCTTTGTGTCATTCATGGTTACTACTCTATTGCCCTCTGAAGCAGTTTCCCATGTAGGGGTTTGAATTATTCCTTGTTGGTATTTTTGTTATAGCCAAGACCTCAGTCCTTTCCTGTTCAGTTCTCTTGTGGGTATAGGATACTAGGAACTAGTATCACCAACAGGGGTGGGATACGACAGGGTTAACTACCAGTTCGGGATTTACGAGCTTCCCTGCCCTCTGTGAGCCGCACATCAGCATGCTGCATGCTGAGAAGCAGCCTTTGAAACAGCCCTCTTTTCTTGTTTTTTTAACTGCAGATGTGCCTCGTTCGGCAGCTGAAGTTGAAAAAGCAGGAAATAAAGGTCAGGTAAGAGCCTGGGGTGGGCAAAAACATCAGCAGACATAGAACCGGTTCTATGTCTGCTGCTCTTCAGAACTACTGGTTCTACAGAGATGGACAGAATCGGTAGAAACTCACCCTTGATCACGAACCTGGATGATCTTTTCTTTCATCTGTCCTACTTCATCAATCTCTTCCTTCCCTCTGGGACTCATTGAAAGATAATTGCAGTTTCAGTCATCTATCACTTTCTAATCAATTTCCTCACTCTCCTCTTCTGCAGCAATATAATTAACAGCAATACTGATTAAGCTGACTAAATTAAACATTTAACCAGAGTGCTACTAAAAATAAGCATCTGTCTGATAGTTCATATACATTTCTAGATCCAAATGCTGACTCTCCTGAGTGATGGGCAATTATGAGACAGAGTTGTGGAATTACTGCATAGTTGCATAAACTACATCTTAGTCTTGGGAGGAAAAAGTGCCATCAAGCATCAAATTTGGCCAGTTACAAAATAGAAACTATATATGTATGTTGTAGAACTAAATTTTCATCGAGATACTAGAACCTGTGATATATGAGACCCTGATTAGGCATGACCCAAATGAGCTGTTTTGGAAAAAAACTAATTTTGGAAAAGGAATATGTATGTCCTCAGTTCCTTTGGAATTGAATAATAAGGACCCATAATGATTAATACAGCAAAGCCTATAATTAGAGAAAATATAAACCTAGTTCAGGGTCAGATCAACAGGACAGTTGCCTTCCAGTAGTGAGCTACATATTCATCCTTAAAGTTCTCTTAGGAAAAAAAAAAGTGGCATGACCCTGCTGAAGTCCCAGTGTAATACAATAGCTGATTTGAGTGCATCTTTATCTGGTTTCCAGAAGACCTCTAGACTATCTTGGAGGAAAAGAGCAGTGAAAAAAATGAAAGTTTTTCTGTACGATCAACATCTATCAGTTCTCCAGGTATTGTGAAGCTCAAAATATGCTTGATCCCTACTTTCTCTTGCTTTTGAAATCTCTTTCATTCTGCTGGATGTAGAGCTGAAAGGGTAGGCAGCCAGTCTTAAAAGACAGGGTGGAGGCATTAAGTAACATTTGTTACCAAGCAGAACATAGCCAAAGAGCTAATTTAGGAAAAACTTCATTGAGAACAAGTGAGCAGAATGAGCAGCTTGCCTTGCCTCCCACCTCTTTTCCTTGGTAGGTGACTTGAATAAGGAACACAAACAATTCAGAACAAACCATAGGTTCTGCTTCAGCTATTATAAGAACATACATTGTGAACATATAACATTTTTAAGCAAGGATTCAAAGAATGTTTTTGCCAGAAAAAACCCCCTCAATTTTATTTATGGGGTGAGTTCAAGTATAAGAAACAGATAAACTGCATGATGCCTTAACATTATGTGAGAATGCATCTAAAGACTAGAAGTTTAATTATAGTTTACTTATAATGTTCATTAAGAAGATCTGTATTGTATATGTTAATTTAAACTGTAAACCTATGTATACTTTGCAAGGAATAAGTCCATTTTAATTTCATAATTCTAATAAATAGCTGCATCAGTCTGATTTTCTGAGACATACTTGGTTTACAATGCAAACCTAGATTTGTCTGTTTGGCAGTAAGCCCTTTTGATATCTCTCTCACCACAAAAAGGCAAAGAAGCAATGCTCAACTTTTTAAAAAGAAGTGATAACAATGGATCATTTAATATTTCTTAGAATTTAAATGTTATCAGTTTGTTTATTTTATTGCATGTTAATATGTATATACATTAAGTATGTATATATGTATATGTATAGCTTAGTTTTCTTTTTGTATGTTTTGTTTTAGGTAATTCTGATCCTGACCAAATATTACCACACTGATATGGGCAAAGTGTTGGAGAGTTCTTTGTGGAGGTATGTTAGTTGCTTATATTCTAATTTTCCTGGAAATCAAAGAGAAACTATTTCATGCTAGAACATATTGGGTTTTTTGTTACTATGAAAGGAACAAACATGGCTAAGGCCAATGTCTTCTATTTTGGAGGCTTGTTTGTTTGTTTTCTTAAATTATGTTGCTTCATGTTTACTTCAAAATTATGGGAAAACATGGAGGGAAATGTCCACATTGATTTTTAGTAGCCTCACTCAGCAATGTAATGATAGAAGATCTGGGAGCTGCAAGAAAGGGATTCTGGAATTTGCAGATTGCTCCTTCTTGGTCAGACAATTAGTGTACTATATGATTAGCACGATTCACATTAGCTCCAGTCTCAATTTGTTTTAGTTCAAATGAATATTAAGTGAATAAAAACTTGAAAGTCATTTTAATGCTGTTAAAATAGAGAGATTAAAAAAGCATCAATTCTAAATATACAGTCTCTGCTCCCAATCTCACTGCTCTTAATTCAGACTACTGTAAAATTAGTATATGCGTAAAGATTTCAGCTAAAAATCCCCCAATTTTTACAATGAAAATATACAGGAAATTAGAAATTAGGGTGAGGCAAACCTATAAGGTCAGGACAGGACTCCCATGTTCTATGTCTATTATAGCATTGTAATGAATAAAAAAGCTTTGCCCACATGCTGAGTTTCTAATTTTAATTGTGACATCATTGAGTACAGAATTAGAATGGGATTTGCTTCTGCTGCTTTGTGCTAAAAATGTTTACCAAGGGATAAATGGTAGATAGTACACTTTTAAAATAAAGGTGTGAGGAAACAAGAACATAATTATCTGTAAGACTGGTAGGTTAAATGTGTTTTATTTCTACTATATTCTACTCTCCTTCCAATGATATAAAACTAACCACAGAATAATAGAACTGGATGGAATAGTCTACCTGTGCAAACCTTCTCACAGAAATAGAAATCCATGGCTAGATGATACTTAAGCCAGGAAATTTAACATTAAAGCATGCATTAAAGTGGGCTGCATATAATTAATTAGCTTCTCAGTTAGCAATAGCAATACTTGAGAAACAGTACTGAATTGGATGTTACTAAGAAATAATAATAATATCTATCAGCTCAGAAGACTTGTCCCTAACATTAGTGGGGAAATAGGACTGGAAAGCTAGATGGGCAGCAAAGTAAGAGTCTGGCAAGGAACGTGTGGTTATTTACCTCCAAGTACCATATGTGTATGTAGCATATGTGTCATTAGCATACATGTCATTGTTTATGTTTAAGCTTGTACGTGATTGTGTGCTAATGAAGAAGGGGATGAAAGAACACAAGGTACAACATGCAACTTGCCAGCATTCCCCCAAGAGCTCCCCAAATGTGTAGGGGCAAATTTTGATCTTTTTTGGAGATTTTGAAGGATGTTCAGTGCTGCCCTCACTGCTGCGTTCTTGGCCAGCAGGAGCTTCCAAATGGTCTTCAAGTGACCCTCATGTAGAATGCATGACAGTAATTCATTTGTGAGGTGATTAAGGCATCTTTTCTAAATTAGCTCCTAATCCAGGAAAGGGAACAACTGGTGCAGTAGATGTGCTTGCACAAAGACCATTTGACAACAACTGTCATCTGCTTTTTGAGTAGGAGTTGTGAGTTCACTACAACCATCAGGTTGTACACTAGTCTTGAGTGGTGCAATCCTATCGAAGTCCAATCCTTTCCATGAACAAGGATGGAAGATCTCCAGTCTTGTCAGGATTGAGCCTGAATCTCTTCTTCTTCATTCAGATCCTCCCATCCTGTCAACACCAACAGAGACCAACTGCTGAGAAAATTGTTGAGATATATCGTTGAGTAGAAAACAGCCTTCAAGTGTAAATATTCAGTTAAACCAGTAGAGTCCTCTTTTTCAGCAACATGGGCATTTGGGTAGGTGGTAGCCTAAATGCAAGTGCTGTTGTATATAAAATAAAAAGGAGTAGTGTGATAATCCCAACATAACGTATCATCTTCTTAATGAACTATATGTTACAATGAAAACTGTCAAATAAAAACTGAACAAATTAGTTTGAATGGGTAACCATGAGAGATGGAGGGGAGGGGAGCTGGTGTGACAGGGACCACAATGAAGTGGCAGTTTCCCAGGAAGATGGAACACAATCCAGAAAGGAGTGAGGGAAAGAAGAGGCAGCACAGCTGGGAGCTGAAAAAGAGACTTGGTATAGCCATAGAATTTCCCAGGGTAGATCTATTGGGGTGAGAATGTCTGTGTATACGCGAATAAACTGAATTCTTGCTGGGAATTCTACCTCATTCTTGGGCTTAGAGTGACAGTAACTAAAATAATAATGCAAGATAGTTTGTATGGTAGTTAAGACATCAGACTAGAAACTGAGACGCCAGGAGTTCTATTTTTGCCCTGAATATAAAGTTAACCTGAGGACCTTGGGCTCGTCACTTTCAGCCCTGGGAAGGAGGCAGTAGGAAACAATCTCTAAAAAACATTGCCAAGAAAACTACAGAGACTAATTCAAACAGTTATCAGGAGTCAAGACTAACCTGGAAGTGCCAAAATAAATAAATAACCAAAATATGGAGCACTTTGCTTTTATATTTTATATCTTATTTGCTCAAATTTCTGCACAGCTGAAAAAACTTTGACCAGGAATTCAAAGAACTGAGAAAAATGAAACAAGTTTTATTTTTTCATGCATTTTTTATTAGAAAAATGAAAAATTTTAAATATTTTGTTTTAGAATTATAAATAAAAATTTCAGACAAGGTATTTTTATATTCAAACCCTTTATTCAACCTGAACTTTGTTCCTTAAAATAAGGGAGAATGTTTCTAAGTGCAATATAGAAAGATTAATAACTATTTGAACTGAGGAGAAAAGAAATTTTGTCATATTTCTTTGGCACAAGAGAAGAAAGAGGATCTAGTGTATTCTGTACTTGTAGGTGCTTTTATTTACTTTTGTCAATATTGATAAATATTGCTGTGCTCTTGTTAACCTGACTAGGTCTCAAAAGACTAGAGAAATAATAAAGTGCGTAACAGCCCATTTATTCCTGTAGAAATTCAATTAGAAACTGATTGTCCTAATTGTATATGAGACTCAGCAGATCTAAAGATTTTGCAGAATTACAAATAACAGTGGAAAGCAAGCATAATACTTTACTGAAATATGTAAGCTCTAAATTCCTTTTTGAAACTCAATTTTGCTGTAGTTACTAAAATAATATATTTTAATAAGTCTTGTATGTTGCAGTTGAACTCTTGGTAATCTGTTATTTTGTGCAAAATTATCCCTCTGTTCATATTTCTGAATTGTATAACTCAAACACAGTAATTTTATGAGATAATCAAGTTATAGTTCACACCACTGATGGAGAGAGATGGAGATTTCCTCATGTCTTGATCAGATTGTCCTGCCTTCACAAGATAAAACCAGTGTGAGGTGGAAGCAGATAAAAAACCACCAAAAGATTCGTTGATCCAAGGAAAACAAGGTTTTATTCACGTGTCTGCAGAGACGGGTTCCCTCAGGCATTGAAGGAACACAGAGCAAAATTCAGGCAGCATCTTTATACCCTAACTGTCTGCCCCCTGGTACAAGGGCTTGGCTCACATTCTTTCTGTTTTCAAATTGACACATATATTTTGAAGGTTTATGCTGGCTCCCTATCTAGCANGAGCTACTGAGTTTGAGACACACTTCCTTATTCAATTCAATGGGCCATCCAACATGACTTCGGTTCTGCTCACACCAGCACTGTCTCTTCTAGGATTTTAGAAAATTTCAAAAACCTGGCTTGGTCCCAGGTCTGGGGCTAATATTTATTATTTGTTTGATGAACCCTGCTTTGTTTTGTGGGTTTTATCATTAGAAAATTTTAGTCTGGGCTGCCAATTACTTATTTAATTTTTTAATTTATATACCAACTTTACTATTTTCATGAATAACTCAAGTGGTGAACAATATCCAACACACTTTCTTCCTCCTATTTTTGCCATTACAACTCAGTGAGGTGAGTTGGGCTGAGAGAGAATGACTGGTCCAAGGCCACCCAGCTGGCTTTCATGGCTAAGGCCGGAATAGAACTCACAGTCTCCAGCTATTTATCACGGTGTCTTAACCACTAGACCAACTGTCTTGCATTTGTTGTTTTAATTATTGTCACGTTAAGCCCAAGAATGATGTCGAATCATCCATCAAGAATTCAGTTTTTTATTTGCTTGTTATTGTTGATTTAATATTTTAGCTGTTTTTTATGTCTTGTTTAGTTTTGTGTGCTTTCCGGAATACATTGGAATTGGGTGACTAATAAATACTTTATAATTAAAATTTCTGGAAATTATATAGCTATTTCCATGTAGTTTTCTTACCAAGAATTTGGAAGAGTTTTGCCATTGTCTTCTTCTTGAATGTCTGTTTGACTTCCCATTCTAATCCACAGCACTGCAATTATCTCGTGATCTCCAAGTACTAACTAGATCCAGCCCTATAATCAACCATAAAATTTCCCCCACCCAGTTTATTCTTCCCTTCTTTAAAATAAAATATTTACAAACTTTCTGAAAACTTTATATTTGTAGCTTGTCTGTCCATCTTGATATCCAGTTGATTCTTGTTTTGGTGAGGTTGAATGATGACATCAATCCATGTGCTATTGAAGTTTCAGTTCCATTATCTTAACTTTTTGAGTTTCTACCAATCTCAGAGATATTAAAATAAATGAATTTATTTAAATATAAATGCAACATGAAAATAAAATTGCTTGAATTAGTATTTGCATTTTTTCTGGTTTTTTGTTGATTTGTTACTTTTTTAATGGAACTATAATATCTTACATTGGTTTGTTCTCTTTCTCAAAGAAAAAAACTAGTCTTGTGGAATACTGATGCTGTCTCTGAAGATCTTTTCAATACCACAATGAATTCAGAAGGCTAGATTCACATAACATACTGTCACAAAATATAGATTCTCAACATAAAATATCAATCTCTTTAGGAGTTATCTTCAACTTACAACAGCAGTTGAAACTGGAATCTTTGTTGAGTGAATGAGATGTCATGTGCCTGCTTCACTCAATGACTACAATCCTGATGCTCCCTGTTGAGGTCATTAAGTGATCTCCTGGATTGTTATGCAGACAGAGTGAAAGAGCTGCCTGCCAGAGAGACTTGGTCCCATGTAGGGCTGAATCCCTGTGGTGGGCAGCCCTTTTATTCTGATCCCTTTGCTGCTGCATCCATCTTGAAATCCGAACAGGATTTTGGCATGGAGTGTTTGCAGCATGGGGGTTTGCAGCTGATCCACAAAGACAAGAGGATTCTCTCTGGCTTCTGGGGCTGACTATCAGTGCACATGTTGTAAACGTTCTATGCCAAAATCCAGTTTGGATTTCAGGACAGACCATTTTTAGCCAGTCTCCAGAAACCAGGAGCCTTTCAGCAGGTAGCAATGGCTTGTGACCTTCCCCACCTGTTTCCCTGTTGACTTTTCAGGGAAGCTGGCCGGGAAGATTACAAATTACCATTACATGATTGTGAGCACCCAGATCTCAATCCGATGAGACTACAACAGCTGTAACTTTAAGCATGGGTTGTAAGACCCTTTGTTCAGCGCTATTGTAATTTTGAGCAGTCACTTAACAAATGATTGTTAAGCGAGGACTGCCTGTAGTATATTGGATTTGTAATCACTATTTGTACTTTACTTTATCATATTTACTGTACCTGATCACATTTTTATTCAAGAAACTATTAGTACCCAAACTATGGCTTAGTATGTTATGTGAATACAAACAAAATTTGGTAATTGTTTAATCTGAAACTGATCTCAGAAAACATGAACAAGTTTTAGTTTTGATCTCCAAGACCAAAGTTAATTGGGCCAAATGTTTTTTTTCTGTCATATATAGAATAATCCTTTTCAAGGTATTTTGAGATAACTCCTATTCATGTGTCAAAGACACAGCTATATATTTTTAGACATGATAGTTTAGATAATTCATTCCTGAAGACCCTGTTTAGTTGTCTTTATCTATTAAACCTTAATTATTATTTTAATGTATGTTTTAATGTATATTTTAAAATTGTTTGTAGAAAATCTTGTGTAGTTTACACTATGTAGGAAGCTGAAAATGGAAACTAATTCATGAAGTACAGCTGGGGTTGTTTCAGATTTTACTGTATATGCTAGTGGGTTCAGATGTGTTACAGTAACAGTGGTTTGTTAGTTGTATATGCCGCACCATCCCACACATCCTATTTTGCAGTTGAGAGTTTCAAGTGCTTTTGTTATTTTCTGTGTTCAAAACTAAAACACAGAGGTGCACAGAAGAAGCAGAAAAGGAAAGGATAATGTGATTCAAACGCCACAGGAAGACATTAAATCTCGGCTGCTTTGAAAGAGGGATGCATCTCAGCAGGAAATGAAAGAAGCATTACTTGTAAGAATAGAAAATTGAGATTGGTTGCTAGGAAACTAATAAATTAATTGAAAGATAGATTCAGAGGGAAAATTGAACAGTTGAAACCTATTGTTATTGTAACATTCATTTCTATTTTTGGGTAACCCCTTTAGTACAGTCAGCCAAAAGTTACTAAAGAAAAAGCAAGTTTTGGAATTCTCCTGAACTCTTCAGCATGCCAGATAGGGGGGAAAGCTGAGAGAAAAATAGATATTTTTAGTCATTAGCTCTGTAATTCAGGGTTGGTTCCAAAATGAAAGTTGTGGATTGAATGCATAGGCAGTGATGCCACAATCTGAAAATGGAGAATGCAGTGACTACTGTTATTTGAGGGGCTTTCTAGTTGCTTTCAAAGGCATGGCCTCATAATAAGGGAAGACCTTATTAAATTGGGTTCTAGGGTTCATTTGAGACCACTTGTTTTACCAGTCTCCCTGCTACATGTATCATCCTGAAAAACTGCTTACTATTGCTGTGAATTTTACTATGATATTGGTTCTGGAAGAGTTAATTTTGCCTCAGTTCAGTGCAGAATATAAAGCCCCTGTCACACTGCACCAACGGATGGAAAGGATGTAAAACGGAGAAAAACACTTGCCATCCGTTGGTTAACGCGATGCTTCCGTTCTGTACCCACTGCCCCCGTTTTGCTACCTCTCTATCCGTCCAGCATCCGTCTATTGACATTTCATCCGCTCAGAAGGTTTTGAGCTGCTCAATTTTGAGCGGAAACGATCGTATCCAATGCGTCCATTCTGCATCCGCTAGGCTACGGGGGACAATCCGTTCTGCATCCGTTATGATCCGCTATATCCGCTAGGCATCTGCTGCGCATACGCGCAAACTCAATCCGCTCCAGCGGTAAACGGACGCAGGGAAGGAAGCGGAACGGACACGCAGCGTTAGTAGCACAGATGGAGAAAGGATGAAGCGGATGCAGCACGCAAAGAAAGCATTTAAATGGAAAAACGTTCGCAAGAGGGGACCTATCTCGGATATTAGGATGTCAGAAGATGCCTTGAGGATGCAAAGGACACATAGTGGAAAACCTATATTGCCTATAAAAAGAGGAGCAACTCACCTGGATCTCACTTTCAGACAGCAGCCCAGCTGTTGGCAGAGCCTCTGCAGCCCAGCTGTGCAGACATCTCCTCTGCTCTTGCCACAGCATCAGTCATGTCCACCATGGATCGTAAAAATAGCTCCTTTGGTAGCCACCATGCCTTCTGCAACAGTGCGATAGTCCTTACAGGCTCTGTGAACTCTACTAACGGAAGAAAGGAGGCGGCCAAGAAGTGTCTGGGTTCCGAAGATGAATCGGGAGAAGGCAAGTACGGATGTACAACAAGCTGATGTGGAGTCAGGAACGAAGACCCTCGTGCATTCCAGAACTTCATGAGAATCGCCTCCAGCCATGTTGACGAAGTTGTGCAGCGCCTGACACCAGGTTGACCAAGCAGAGCACCCAAATTCCACCCCAGCCTGGACCCTGGGCTCAAGGTGGCACTGACTCTGCGCCGCCTGGCCTTCAGGGACCACATACAGGAGCATGCAGTACGGCTGGAGGGTGCCACACACACCATCAGCATTGTGGTCAGAGAAGTGGTGGCAGCCATCATCGAAAGAATACCTGGAGGAGCTCCTCCAGTGCCCCTCCACTGAAGAAGGCTGGAAGAAGTTGCAGAGCAGTGGTATCAGAGGTGGAACTTCCCACACAACGTTGGAGCCATAGATGGTAAGCACGTGGCCTGCAAAGCTCCAGCCAAGTCGGGTCCACTTATTTCAACTACAAGGGCTTCTTCAGCATCGTCCTCTTCGCCATGGTCGATGCTGACTACAAGTTCATGATACATCGATGCTTCAGGCAACGGGTCAGGTATACAACGCCAGTGACCTCAAGGAGGGGCTGGAATGCAACCTCATCATAGGGCTTCCCAGATCCAGACCCCCTGCCCAATGACACGCAAGATGTGCCCTACTTCATTGTGGGGGATGACGCCTTCTCCTTCAGGACCTACCTCATGAAGCCCTACAACTTCCAGATGCCTCACTCGTGAAGAGAAGACTTTCAACTACAGGCTGTCCAGGGCAAGGTGGGTGGTGGAGAACGCCTTGGGCATCCTGGCCAACAGGTTCCAGGTACTTCTCACCACCATGCAGCATCGCCCAGAGACTGTGAGGAGGATCGTGGAAGCTTGCTGCATTCTGCACAATCTCATGCGCACCCGCTACCACAGCCTTGCAGAACAGGCTCGTGGACCTCCAACAAGGCAATGGGACATGGAGCCTGGGGAATGGAGGCAAAAACCTGATAGACACTGAGGATGTGCAAGGCCCCACAGAGCCTCACGTGAAGGGAAGAAGCAGCGCAACCTCCTGAAACACTGGTGCAACTCCCCAGCTGGAGCAGTAGAGTGGCAAGACAGGATGATAGATGCTTAATGGATGCTTCCTTCAGCCTGTCTCATCAAATGGATGAGATTGGGCCATGTATGTTGGGTGGGCCTACAGTGAACAGGGCATTTAATAAAGAGTTGTGTTTATGTTGACATGTGTGGATCAATGCTTACATTGTTATTGATAAGAAGGGCCATAGGTGTGGCACCTGGGAGGGTGCAGTCCCACTATGCTTGCACTGGAGGTTTATCTATCCCACAGCTGCCCATCCCACAGCTATCTAACCAATCCCACAGCTATTACACCATCCCAAAGTATCCCTGCCCATTCCACTGCTATCCTTAACCCCAGCCCACAAGCATGCAAAGGCTTAAACCAATTCTAAAAAGTTTCCACCAAGATTTTATTAAAAAAATAAATGAAGCAAGTGTGTGAAGTCAAAGATAAACTTTAATTAATAACAAGCTGTAAAAGAAAAAATGACCCAAGTCAAGTGTCCAAATAAAGTCTACAGGTAGCCACCAGTCTCTGGCACTCTTATCGGTCACACAGAGGTGTGCCCAGTCTCAGGGGTGAAGGGTCCAGGTGCGTGGGAGGTGGCTCGTGCTGGAGTGCTGGTCTGAAGCGTCATTGGAGTGCCTGGCCCCGAGAGGACAACAGGTGACGGTGGTTTGAGGAAGCTCTCAGACAGCTGGCTTAGCCCTGGTGATGTTGAGAGCTCCTTCCTCATGCCATGGGGTGTCAGCCAGTACCGAGGACAGATGTACTGAGGCCGGACTTGGCTTGTGGGGTGGAGGAAGGAGCA
Organism: Laticauda laticaudata; assembly: GCA_004320025.1. NCBI lineage: Eukaryota > Metazoa > Chordata > Lepidosauria > Squamata > Elapidae > Laticauda > Laticauda laticaudata. The sequence continues at coordinate 27,941 of BHFT01014442.1, read as the reverse complement.
GTGTAGTGGGGCTGTCTGGTCTGCAGCTATGTGAGGACTTGGCATGGGTGGCATCTGGTGGCGTCGTGGCAGCAGTGTCGTGGGTGGCATCAGTGGAACCGGTGGCAACGGTGTTGTCCGATGACTCTGTGCCTTGGACTGGGAAGGGCTGCTACCTGTGCTGCTGGACCTCCTGGTAGCCGTAGCCCTGGTAGGTGAGGGCCTGTGGAAAGCCTTGGAATGGGAGTGACATACCTGGGGTGGAGGAGCAGACCTGGACTGGATGGGAGCAGGTTCCTCTGGGTCTGGAGGGTTGTGAAGCAGCTCGGTGATCTGCTCCTTCACACCTGGTACTGGGGTTCCGCCATGTCCATGAGGGTCTGGTTGACATAGGTGAGGAAGGGCTTGCGGTTGGAGGATGAGGAGTCGGTGTGGACCAGCTGAGAGAGGAGATCTATGCTGCTACGGATGGTGTCCCTGATCTCCAGCAGGACAGTGTGGCTCTGCCCTCCTGTCTGGCTCTCTGCCTTTCTGTGGAGGTGGAGCTGAGGGTGGATACGGTAGGGCTGTGGTGGAGGTGCCCGTCTCTTTCCCCACTGCACCAGGGAGTCCTTCACACGCGCTCCACCATGGTTAAAACAGCTGTCCGCGGGTTCTTCCGCCATGGGACGCTCCACAGAAACCTGCCTGGAGACAGGAGCTGACTCTGGCTGGAAGAGGACTGGCTCTCAGGCGGGCTGCCGGAAGAGAGGGTTGTGAGAGGGGCTGTTGCTCGCTCCTGGTGGCGGATCTCACCCTCCAGGAAGCTGCACCTGGCCATGATGTCGGTCTCTCTGTCCGTCAGCTTAACCGGGCCCTGGCCAGATTCTTGAGGTGGCAGCTTCCCGTACCAGGTGTGCAAGTGCTTCCACAGCCGAGGAGCACATCCGATGTGTAGCCCAGATTCTCCGCCTTCTCTCTCCAAGCAGCCTGCTTCTTCTGGTGTCCTGTAGAGCCACAGGTAGTCATTCTCTCTCAGCCACTCCAGCACCTCATCCTCGTGTTCCTCCTCAATGGAGTATTGCCTCCTCTCCGTCCCGCATACGCCTCTTCCTCCCTTTGGCAGGACCAGATGGGCCCTCATCAGAGGGGCTTCCAGGTTGTAGGGGCTGCTCCTTCACAACCACCAGCAGCCAGCAGCACCAACAGGATCATCAGCATCCGCAGCAGCAGCAAACACCAAGCAGCACCAGCAGGAATCATGCAAGCATCAGCAAGCACCAGCAGCAGTCAGCAGGACCAGGATCAGCAGCAGCAGAGTAGCACCAGGAGCCCAGCAGGACACCAGGAGCACGAGCAGGACCAGGAGCACGAGCAGGATGAGCAGGACGAGCAGGACGAGCAAGACCAGGAGCCACAAGCAGGACGAGGCAAGTCCAGGAGCACGAGCAGGACCAGCAGGACAAGGAGCAGCTTCAGCAGAGTAAGCACCAGCAGAAACACCACCACCAGTAGCAGCTCAGCAGAGTAAGCACCAGCAGAAGCACAACCACCAGGAGCAGCATCAGCAAGTAAGGCACGAGCAGAAAGCACCACTAGCCGCATAAGCATCATCATCAGCTCCTCCAGAAGCAGAAGCAGCAGAAGCCCCAGATGCAGAAGAGCCGAGCCCGTGCTACAGAAGCCCCAGCAGAAGCAGAGTGAGGCCAGGGGACGGGAGGGTGGCCCTGTCCCTCTTGCCAGGGCTGGCAGCAGATGGCTGGGGTTTCTCTCTTCCCCATGGTTGTGGGGTTGCTGGCTGGCAGGGAGGCTGGCAGGGAGGCTGGCCAGCAGGCAGGCACCAAGGCTGGCAGGAAGGCTGCCGGAAAGGCTGGCAGGCAGGCAGGCACCAAGGCTGGTAGGCAGGCAGGCACCAAAGGCTGGCAGGCAGGCAGGCCACCAAGGCTGGCAGACAGCAAGACTGGCAGGAGGGCTGGCAGGCAGGCAGACAGCAAAGCTGGCAGGGAGGCTGGCAGGATGGCCAGGCAGCAAGACTGGCAGGCAGGCATGCAGGCAGGGCAGGCTGGCAAGGCACTCGATGTGTCTTGGATGCAGGTCTTTCCTCTGAATGGTGACCTGCTTCCGAGCTGCTTCCCTTTATATCTGCGGGGCTGATGCAATAAATCCCCCCCGCATGCGCAGTGAACGCTAGGTTTCTGCTAAGCTTCTGTGCATCCTCTAGGCTTCCGCTCTGCATCCGCTTCATTCCGCTGTGCATCGCTTCATCCGCTCGGAGTCCGTTCTGCACTCCGCTGTATCCGTTCCGCGTCCGCCTTGCTGAGGCCCCCCGGAAGCCTAGCGGATGTGCCATCCGCTCTCATCTGCTTTCCATCAGCTAGGCTTCCGTGGAGCATCCGCTTTCATCCGCTCTATCCGTTCCACGTCCCTCCCTTGTCCGTTCCTTTCCGTGTTATCCGCTCTGGTTATGCAAATTTTTGCCCCTTTTAAGAGCGGATAACAACGATGGAACATTTTTCTCGTTCGCTGTGTCCTTTTTACAAACGTTTTGCATCCGTTGGGCAGTGTGACAGGGCCTTAATGTTCATGATCATCAGGCAATCATGGACCTCACTAAGATTGTTGTGGGATGGACACTTGTCACTGGTCATATGTTGTCTCAGGGCAATTGCACTGTGATCTGGTGATGGGGAATATCTATCTTATAGTGTGATCACTTTTTGATTTATTTGGAGCTGTTTTGTACTGCTTACTTACACACACACACATACATACACACATGCATTGTAAGAAGAATGGCCTTATCAATTGGTTTCGAGGTTTGATGGATCAAATTGTGTTTCAGATAGTGTTTGGGGAGTTTTCTTAGGCTCTGAAATGACAATAGCCTTTGACAGAATTGCATCTGAGCATCCTCCTGTTTGCTAATCCTGGAGGTTCTCTGGGAAGCTTGGCTGGGCAAGGTATTACCTTGCAATTTAAGCAGAGTTTGAGCCTGTGAATCTCAAGAAATTAAATGGGATCCTTGAGTTTGTTGGTAAGGATATTTATGTATGTATTAGATCAGTGTCTGTCCTTATTTCTTAACGTTGCCTGGGAAATGACATGCAGCTGATAATAGATGTGCCCTGGAGCCCTTTGTATGGTTCCATCTTACAGTATGTGGCAACTATATCCTTTCTTGGATCAGGAGTAACTTATGGTTACCCATGCTTTAGACATTTTGTGATTGAATTATTGTAGCACACACTACCTAGAATTGCACTTGAAAATCAGTTTGAAGTTATAACTGATCAAGAATTCAGGAGCATTAGTGGTAATGGGCCTACTTCAGTTCAATCAGAAACGCCTCTGCTCCATGAATTGTATTGCTTCTGGGTAGAAGTACTGGTCATCATTTATAAATCCCTTCATGATTCAGGACCTGTTGACTTCTTTTCTCCAGTTATGCATCCTTGTCTTATAGATTTGGTAGAGTGGGAACATTCAAGATCCCATTGTTAATATATCATTTTGTAGTACCTTGAAAGTATTTTTTTATGCCTACACCTGCCCTGTGGGATAGTATCTTTTACCCAAATCCACCCAGCCATGACCCTATTAAGGAAAGACTATAAAACATAGTTTTCCATCATGCCTTGGGGTAGGACTGTTGGAAATTCTCATTGAAGTTGGGATTTTATTGCTTGATTTTTAGTGATATATTTAGGTTAATGTTTTCTACTGTTTTATTAATATTTCTACATAGTAAAAAATACCCGGAGTTGCTTGGACAATTGAGGAGGCTGATGAATCATGGATGGATAGATAGAGATAGAAAATTAATGGCTTTTTATATTTTCACTGGGCTGGGGGTGCTTTTGGATCGCCACACAGCCTAAAATCTAAGACAATTACAGCCGCCTTCCATTCTCTAGTTAATTAAAAACTATAACATCTCAACCTACTTTCAAGAAAACAATTTACCCATTATTGTACAAAGAGGCATAATAATGCAAGTCAAATAAGCATGCCTAATATTCCTTCCTCCTTCTATTTTTCTCACAACAACCCAGAGAAGTGGGTTGGGCTGAGAGAGAAGAATGACTGGTCCAAAGTTACTCTGCTGACTTTCATGTCTAGAAGTCACAGGCTTCCAGTTTTTAGCCTAGAGCCTTAACCACCAGACTAAACTGGCTCTTACATTTCCAAATTGAACATATTTTCTTATAGCTTGCAAATGTAGTTCCCATATTGCTGATATCATTTCTATGAATTCTCACAAAAGCAGAGCTAAAATTTAGCATACACTTCAGGAATATTTAGATCCAGTAATAACTTTTGTAAGCAAGACAGTCAAAAGTGAGTCTGATGCTACTTTAGAAAGAAATAAAAATTAAACAAATACAATATCTTTTACAGAATTCAGGCTAACTAAAAATGGCAATCCAAACTCCTTGAAGAACACAAAAACAAAGTGCAGCTGTAAAAAAAAAGAGGTCAGAAAAGAAAGGTAAGCATAGAGATTAAGCTGGATAAATAAAATATATCCAGACATGGTGATTATTTTGTCTTTAATGAAAATAAACCTTCATCGCATTTTAGAGGAAAGCATAAAAGCAAAGGAAAAAGATACAGTTGGACTAAAAATCCTCCTCCTAAATGGTACAAAAGGATTATAATAGTAAAATCTGCTTATAACAGAGAAAATATTTGCAACATTTGCATTAGTGGGCTTAGAGCAGAGATGATCTGCTTAGAGCAGATTCTGATTGCTCTGATCAGCCTGATGAGTGATCTTTATTTAGAGATCATTGAGCGTGGGTGACCCTATTGATTTTTCTGTTGCAATGGCTTTTAACATCATTTATAGTATTACCCTTCTGGACTACCTTAAATATTTGGAAATCGTAATGTCTTGATAGATTTCAGATAGTGTTGTCGCAGACAGCTGCTTTTGGGGGGAAATGTAGATATAGTCTCTCACATGACTCCACTCAGTCACCAGTGCTTTTTGATCTCAATATGAAACAGAGCAAGAGTAGATTTGGAGCTGGACTTATCAGTAAGCTGATGACAATCAGATCCCTAGGCATGATGTAGTTGATTGCATTCAAGGACCCTTGGAAGAAACTTAAAATGATAGTATGCACACTGATAATCTCCAGAGTGAACTACTGCAATATGCAAGTGCAGAAAGTTCAGTTAGCATTGAATTTTGGTACCAATTTGGCCTCAATGATTCAAAGACATACTTCCCCTGTGCTGAAAAAAATATACTTGGTATACTACAAAGTTATAGTTATGTCAGGCTACAGAACTTTTTCCCATTCAATCATTAAGAATTAACATCTGAAAACCAAACATATCAAAAGGAATCCTTTATTGAGATGAGACAATTCATGTAGGAGTTCAAAGCAGTGTCTAAAGTCTCTCAGGCATACAGGGATAGATAAGGGAGTTTAGAACCCCTCCCCTTATCTCGATGTGTATTTAGTGAAACAAAAGCCAGTATGTTAATTCCCCCCCCCCGCCCCTTCTGTAAGGAACGATCTTTTTCACATTTTCCCAGGGCATATCTCACTGTGGAATTTTTATGGTCTTCTCATCTCCTGGCTGTGCCTCTCAGAGGTGATAGGTTCCAGCCATTTGGGTTTTCTCCCTCCATTGTATCATGTGTAGGTTATACACATTCAATATAAGATTAAATATATTCAGGTTACATCAAGAAAGGATTTCTTTATCAGTTCCCCCCACCCCTTTTCTTCTTCCACCGAAGAAATGACAGACACACGGATCTGACAAGTTGCTTGCTTTGGGTTACCTGAGATTGTCTTCTACACAATGTTTTCTTTGCTCATCTGGGGAGCTTTGCAAATAGAGATTGCAATTATATCTCTGTGTCATTTCCTACATAGTGTAGAGGAGAAAACTTAAGACAGATATATGATATAACAGAAAAATAGAGCAGATGATGAAACTTAAATGAATTTAAAATACTTGAAGTGTGAACCTGCATTTCTGTCTTTTGAAGGCAGAAAAAGATATGCTTGAATCAAGAAAAAATAAATAAACCATTATTTGATTACGATATTATGTGTACTAATATGTTAAATGATCTTTTTCAAAGTTGATATTTTTCATTGAAATAGAAGTAGGAAAATTAATGTGGGAAAAAGCAGAAGCAGTGAAAGTGAAAGAAAAGATTCATTTTCATCAAAATTAATAAAAATATAACAAATACAGTAACAGAAAGCCATATAAAACTCCATAGAACTTGCTTCTAAATAAGCATGTGAAGGATGTTTTATTGAAAAAGTCTGTTCTCTTTGTACATTAAAATGCACAGATAGACTTGTAGTATTTGGAATATTATTATAGTTCCCATAAATCTGAGGGATGTCTCATGCATATCATAAGACTTTCGTGCAGATAATTGTGGATATATATGGTAAACACATGGATGAACAGAACCAATTGAACAGAGCAGATTGACTGAAGAGGAGCTACATTGGATCATGTAGACAAAAAGCAAATCACAAGAAATGAGAAACAAGGGAAGAAATAAATATTATAATTCCTGTCATGTTAATCTGTTATTTTCACTTGGCTTAATTACGAAAATATAGTACACGAACTTCATATAAGTACAATATTTTTTCATTTATGAGCATAAAATATGTAGGTTAGAAAAAGGATGAAGAAAATAAGCATTTCATTGTAGAGAAAATTCATATAAATCAACAGCAACACTCTAGGAACATCTTTCATGGTCCCTACTATCATTTTTTATATGACATCTGTATCTCCCTGGCCTTGCAGAAACTAACAAGTACAAACTCAGATAACAGCCTGTTGAAGGCCACAGCTAGATCTTTCCAGAATGGAAAACTACTCATCAAACACATATTTTAATCTTACATGGGATTCCCATTCATTCAGTCATATATCAAAGCAGCATCCTGAAATATGAACAAAGGTCCAAGCGGCAATGTCAGCCTTCAAGATTTTTCCCCTTTGCTTTGCATCTTTCGGCTGTCATAAGTAAGGGGGGGGGAGGGAGGGGGGAATGTTATGGGAAGTGAGCTGGAGGTTTTACAAACCAGAATTGTATAAGCTGGGGGGGGGAGGTAGATTCTTGCTCTTGGATACTGTCAATGGTGCTGACTCCATTCCCTGCTGCTAAAATTATTTTGACCCTGATCTCTTGGGCTTCCAGAAGTAACCTGGCCTGACAGTGCCCGCTTATTTGAACTGCATAGTGTATATGTACTACAGAGGGAAAAGACTGAGACACAATAGATAGGGTGGTAGATGGGGAGTGGGATTTTATCTGCATTAACCTTTTTCAGCCACATTTATGATTGCAAGTGTTTAGTTATTCTGGTAATTTCAGCATACCCCCTCTTGCTGATGCCTGATTTGCCCCCAAGTCATCATTATGTAATAGATTTTGTATGAAAAAATTAGCTTGTCCTTTGTTAAAATGATGATTATTGCCAGTCTTCTCATAGCCCCAATTCACAAAGCCAGATGATACAAGATATATTTAAAAAGGATTGTAATGCTTTCCTTGTGTTATTTTAAATGTTAGGCTAGGAAGTACTTGATACCCTCTGACCTGGTGAGGTTAGGAGAATGTTGGAGAAATGATTGTGCAGTTAATGATACAGCACTTGAGACTCGTAATCTGGAAAATGATGATTCCTTGGTAGCAGCAGGTTCTATTTATTTTTCAGGGTTGCATCAGAGACAGTTTATCAAATACAATAAGTATTGTTGCTATGAACTCTGGAAAACATTGTGTCAGGTACCCCTACTGAGGCTAAAGCAAATAAATATAAAACTTCATTATGGGAAAATAAATCAACAAAGTATAATAGAAATTAAATTTGAATCTTAAAAATTTCACAAATTTCACTTTTTAAAATATAAATGTAAAGGAGCTGGAGCATTTGCTGCAATCTCAGAAAGAGAGATTGGCAGAAGGAAACTGGTAGATTAGTAGCAACCTTGCCAATTTCCTTCTTGGGTCTGTGTCTGAAGGTCTTTCCTTTACAATAGGTTGTTGAGATCCTTAGCTATTTGTTCTTAATACGTGAGTGAGCGCCAAGCATAAGTTCGGTTGGTTCCCCCTCCCCCACCCTTCTGTTTGGCTATGGCTGACTCAATGTTGGCCCAGAGCCTATTAAAATCTGTGTAGAAGGGGTGATACCATAATAGTGTTTGGGAAGCTTCTAATGAGGCTTGAAAGCCATGGTTTTATTATTCTGATTTGTTTGTATGTATTTGTATGGAAGTGTATGTGCATACCAGAGAAGACACCCCTTTTGCTGCATAAAGTTATATACTATAACTGTTCTCAGTTATATAATTTTGTGTCTAGTGTTGGGATTATTACCTGCAATGCTAGTTATGAGAAGATATTGCAGTCTAGCCTTTGTGGGGAAACAATTACAGATCACTGATTGACTTTGGGTTCCATTATTCACACTGGAGCTGTTCAGGAAGGAACACCTCAGGCAGTGATGGAGATGTCGAATTGGCCTCCACTCATGAATGCAAAAGCTCATACTCTGGATATTCATTCACATCTATTAAGTTGAATGATCTCTTGATAACTCCTGATCATATTTTAGACAGTCTACTTCTCTCCAAAATGATAATGGATAGTTATGTATCCCATATTTCCTTATGAATCCAAATACTTTTCTTGAGAATTTTCTAGCCTTCTTAGTGATACTGTCAAAACATTGGCTGATTTATGGAGTAAGGAAATAATAGAAGAGAATATGTACATGTATCACCTCTCCTGCGGGAGCTGCATTGATTACTGATTTGCTTCCAGGTCCAATTCACAGTGCTGTTTGTCACCTTTAGAGCCCTTCATGGCTTGGGATCAGGTTATCTGAGGGACCGTCTCTTGCCAGTCACATCGACCCAACCCATTAGAGTGGGGAGGCAAGGAATGTTGCGGGTTCCATCCCCTAGGGAGATACAACTGGTGGTACCCAGAAGAATTGGCCTTCTCTGTGATAGCATCATTCCCCCAGAGATTAAAATGGCCCCCACTCTAACACTCCTCTGGAAGGGGCTGAAGGCCCGGTTCTGCCAGTGGGCCTGGGGAATATGGAGGGGGGTGGAACTGTCGCCGGGGTGGGGGTACTATTATATGATTTGATTATTTTCTTCTATTAATTTTATTTTTTTATATATGCTGTTTTTATATTCATGTAAGCCGCCTTGAGTCACCATGCGCAAATAGGCAGCAATGTAACTTTTCTAAATAAATAGCTCAGGATTGAATGTAAAACTTCATTATGGGAATGAATGCTTGGTCTTTCTCAGCTTAGCTGTTTCCTTGCAGATATTTCATTATGAACTAAGTAACATCATCAGTGCTCTGAAGATGTACAAATGGTAGTTGAGTAATGAAACTCTGCAAGCAACCTCACAGGGCACCAGGACTCCACTGTGGAAACAGCCTTGAGAGTGAAAACTGTCACTCCTGAGCATGCCCCATGGTTAACAGAAAGCTAAGGAAGCCAAAACAAAAGAGGAGCAGCTTGAGAAGAATAATAGATATGTATCAGTCTCACATAGACTACCTTGCGCTTATTTAATTCTGATTAGTTAAATTGGTTGGAAGAAGGTTAGATCCAGAGTAAGAAGTAAATTGGTGCTTTTGGTCTGTCCTTCCATCCCTTAAGCAGACAGTGATAAGACCACTATTAAAGAAACATTTCCTTAACTTCGAATAAACTATTGATTAATCACAATTCTACCATCCTTAGCTAAGTCTATAGAGATAATGATGATATTTCCACAGAGACATATTTGGCATATATTATTTACCTGGAACTATTGTTATTAGGTTTTCAAATACAATAATTCAGTTTTAAAATTTTATGTGATCCATTTCAGGATCAATTAGGATAGCCTCCCCATCATTGACTAAAATCAGATATATTTTTAGTGTCTGTATTTAAAAGAGGTAGTGCAATTCCCCCCACCCCCTTTTCCCTCCAGAGATAGTTTAAGGATACCAGCAACCATTCCCATAAACAAAGAAAACAAATGTGGTTCTTTTGCTTCTGACATCCTGGCTTTTAGCTGAATGGATTCAGAATTCAATTTCATTGTAAATGCTTTGCATAATTGTATCAAAATCTAAAGCCAGACAAATCAAGGAAATTCAGGATTTATTCTCATATTCCTGAGGAATAAAATCCACTTTATAAATATTATTACCCACAATAAAAATGTATAGAAACTAAATATCAAAGAAAGGAAGGAAGGAAGGAAGGAAGGAAGGAAGAAAGAAAGAAAGAAAGAAAGAAAGAAAGAAAGAAAGAAAGAAAGAAAGAAAGAAAGAAAGAAAGAAAGAAAGAAAGAGGACCAGTTTTTCTCCTGCAGATAGAGGATTGGAACTGAAATTAGACGATCCTGTCTTGGTGTATACCATTTTTCATCAGCACTGGCCTAGAATGGCTAAGTATTATAGAAAATTGTGCATTGAAGGATGATTATTTCAAGTTGATTTAAATATAAAAAAGGAGGGCAAGGACTATACGATTACCAATCATAGCAAAGTGAGGAGATAAAATAGGTGTCAGGTCCCATAGATCCCTATTGAGACTCTGCCATTCCACTTGGGAGGGGGGGGGATGCATTCTTCATTTTATAACTTTTTTCCTGTGCCTACCTCTCCTGTAAGTGTTTTTTCTGGTGAGACCGGTCTATCAGGGCAACCTAGTCTACCCAATTATGGGACAGAGCATACTGCTTCTGCTTTTGCCTGTCAGCCCCATCCAGGAGCCTTTGTAGGCAGTTGCTTTCGCAACAAACTATTTTTGTCTTGAATTTATGTTTACCAACAAAGAAATAAAGGGAAACTAGTATAGATCTATTTCAAGCTATTAAGCTCTCATCAGCTCTCAAATCCCTTTTTGGGATTTGAACCCAGGCTACTTGCTCCATTTCATAATTGGGTAGACCAGATTGTCCTGATAGACTGGTCTCATTGAAAAAAAAACACTTAATCCCTCTCCTGGTATAGTCAACAAGGTAAAGAGCCCATGGTTTAGAGGTTAATATATCTATCTAATGTGCAAGTAGCCTGGGTTCAAATCCCAGTAAGGTATTGTAGCTAGATAATTAGAGCTATGCTATGCTTTCCTTTTATTTCTTTGTTGGTAAAACATAAATTCAACACAAAAATAACTCTCCTGTACTTTGTTTTACCTTCTTGGGAATGTAAGAGAGGAGGGAATAAATTGCAGGCCATCTGTTTTGTTCGAGTGCGGGAGATTCCAGGAAATGATGCCTGAGAACAACTTTATCTCCTTCTCAGTCTGCTATTCTCAAAACAATTTTGCAGATTGGCTCAAGCTACACTGGATTAAGGGGGAGGGGACATATTGCATGGAAATCCTCAGGTCCTGCTTTCTTTGTCTTGTTATCACTTTCACTCAATAAAAGTTTCCTTTTGAAATGCCAATTGTTTCAAGAGTTCTACTTGCTTAAGCGGAGAGGAGAGGCAAGTCTTTACAATAGGTTGTCTGGACATATTCTTTCGCATGGTGGTAAGATATGCAATATTGTCATTTCATATTTCAACTCTACGTCTGTATTAAGTTTCAACTTCCATTCAGATTTGTATCACATTTTGTCAGTTTGTTTTAGTGACAGACTTTCTGACTTCTAGCTTTATATACAGGTAGCCTTTGACTTATGACCACAGTTGGGACCAGAGTTTCAGTTGCTAAATGATGCCATCATTAAGCGAGTCATTAAATGACAAGACCTGATGTTACGATCATTTTTATTACAGCTGTTAAGTAGAATCACAGTGGTTGTTAAGCAAATCATCTGGAATACTTAGATTTCATTAAGGCAATTGATAAAGTAGACTACAATCTACTTCTTGGTAAGTTAGAAAAATGTGGAACAGACAACATCACCACCAGGGGGCTGGCTGACAAACCATACTCAGTGAATAGTCCTTAATGGTACTACATCCACATGGAGAGAAGTAAGCAATGGGATACCACAAGGCTCTGTCTTAGGACCAGTACTCTGCAATATTTTCATTAATGACTTAAAGGAGGGAATAGAAGGGGAACTTCTGCAAACTGCAGTTTTCTTGGCAAGATATCTAGCTTGCCATTGCTTTCATCATAGATCCTTCTTTCTTCTTTCTTTTTCTTTCTTCCTTTCAATCCCCTTCTCTCCTTTCTTTCCCTCTCTTTTCCCTCTCATTCTCTCCCTCAGCTCTCTCATTTCCCTCTCCCTCTCTCCCCTTTCTCTCTCTCATTTGTTTCTCTCTTTCTTCTCTCATTCTCTCCCACCAGTTCTCTCTCATTTCTCTCTTTCTCTCCCCTTCTCCCCCCCCTCATTTATTTCTCTCATTCTCTCCATCATTTTCTAATTTATCTCTCTCTTTCTCCCTTTTCTCTCTCATCTCTCTCATGCGTGTGCGTGCACTCACACACACCATTAGGATATTCTCCTGGGCCAGGATCATGGCGGTGGCAGCGACTGCTCCTCCCACTGCCACCACTGTGTGCTCAGGTGGGTAACCAGCTGCGCTGCGCAAGAGAGCCGGAACTCTTCCCTCCCTGCATCTGGTGGCAGTGGTGGCTGTTCCTCCCCAATCCCCTCCTTGCTGAGCCGACATGAAGGGGACCACAGCTGGCCCTGAGCTGCCCACAAAGGGTGCAGAATCGCAAAAAGCCAGTCAATGGGCAGTGTGGAGAAAACGTTAGGGGTGTTTCAGCCACGTAGCTCTGTGGAGAGGCTCGTGCCTTCTCAGGGTGGAGAGTAGGTCGTGCAAGCAGATTGCAGGGAGCTGTAGGAGAGGGGTCAAAGAGCCACATGAGGCTCTGGAGCCGCAGGTGCCAACACCTGGGCAACACCTAAAGAAAAGAACAATTAAGGGGTGACATGATAATCGTATTTCAGTATTTGAGGGGCTGCCACAAGGAAGAGGGAGTCAAATTATTCTACAAACTATTGGAAGGCAGGACAAGAAACAATAGTTGGAAACTAATCAAAGAAAGAAACAATCAGGTATTAAGGAGAAACTTCCTAACAGTGAGGACAAATAATCAGTGGAACAGTTTTCCTTCAGAAACCGTGGGCACTCCATTACTGGATGTTTTTAAGAAGAATTGAACAGTAACTTATCTGAAATAGTATACATTCTCCTGCTTGAGCAGGGGGCTGGACTAGAAGACCTCCAAGGTCTCTTCCAGCTCTATTCCATTCTAATTCTATTCTAAGTTTAGAGCAGCTAATCAGTACTCAAACTAATATGAAGTCTGGAAATTATGTGAGTATAATCGAATACATTTTTAAGAGTCCATTAGGAAATGCAGCGATGTTATACATTTTTTTAAAACTAGTTTGACTGGGTGTAATGCTTGATCCCCACTTTTTCACAAACATACTAGCTTGCTTCCCAGAGCTGTGGGTGCTCCATCACTGGAGTTTCTCAAATTTAAATTGGAGAACCATTTGATAAGGACTCCTGCCTGGAGCCAAAGGTTGTAGTAGAAGATCACCGAGGTCCTTTCCAGACCTTTGATTCTATGTGTTATCTATTCTGCTATCCTTGGGATTGGCATAGAGCATTTTTGATGTTTTTTTTAAGGAAACTTTCACCTAATATAAATATGTGTCTCCTTTAAAATGGTGTAGTACCACATGCAAATCTTCATCAAATATGTGGCACCTGTTTAGCTACTTAAATGGGTCTTGATGTGTGGAAGGATATCCAAGCAATATTTTCTGTTTACCCCCATCTGTCTTTTTTTTTTCAGTGTTTTTCTGAGCAGGGAACTTATCATAATGTATTTTCATTGCACTGCCATCTGCTTTATATTGAAAACACGGTGGTAGAGCAGATACAGTTTGAAGGGTACCTCATATATGTTTTCCCTTGCAGAAGACTGACTCTTGGTGACCTCAGATTTCTTATTAATTGTATTTTCTGTTTATAATGTTGTAAAAAGAATAACACAATATAGTTCTGTTCTAGGTTTTCATAAATAACATTTCAGTTGCTATTACGAACTGCTGTTTGAATATGGTATTGTTACAAATACACTGTATGTCTGAGCTAATTGTATCTATATTGTAAAAGGAAAATAAATGAAGTTCTCCAAATTCTAGTGTATAGTGAATTAAAACAGTGAAAAAAATATTTTTTGTATTATTTCTGTATTATTTTATGATTAGTGGAAATATATTCCGCAAATTGAAGGCTGTGAAAAAGAAGAGGAATGCAATCACAAGTTGTGTTTAGCTCTCATTCTTTCTGCTTTTAAGAAATCTGTAAAGCAGATCTTTGTAGCCAAACCTTTAAAGACCAACACTTTTATTTTTTGTTTTATTATGTGTCTATGGAGATTCTCAGTCATCCAGGTCATGGTTGTCCCAAATATTCTTTTTCAAGAGGCAACTGGCTTTTCTGGCTTTTCTTTGAAAGCTGAAGAAATTTCTTGGATGAGAAGCGAAACATCTTCAGAGAAATATGTTTAACTATGAGTTTTACTATTTGTAAAGTTGTGTTTTCTGCTTGTATGTTTTAAATTAAAAGTCCTTCGATGTATTCATTTGAATGTAGCACTTAAATTAAAAATGTTTTGTGTGGTAGCTAGATTTAAAGTCTTTTTAGGATTTTCTGTTTTATACTAGTGCTTGATAAAATTTATTCTTTGTTGTAGAACTTACCTTTCTTCTGGTAAATTAAATGTTTTTGTTTTTCAGAGGTGATAACTTGTAAAAAAAAATCAGTCATTATGGTTTTCTGCTTGCATGAATTTTGGTATTTATTTCATTTGCCAATTATATAATTTGTGGTCTGAACACTTCTCACTTTTCTTTTAAAGTTGGAAATACATGCAGATTATCAGAATGCCACTTTTGTTTTTTCTTGTCTCTCAGGTCATCAGATTTTGGAACATTATATACTAAACTAAACTTACAGCCGGGAATTATTACAGTCATCGAAAATTTCTACATCTGTCCTGTTAACAAGAAGAAGGTACGTGGATAATTGTTTATTTCAATATGCCCATGTGTTCAGCAAAATAAATTTCTAGCAAAGTTTGTCAGTCACGTGTACTGTAGTCTGAAAGAGAAACTGTTAGAAGTACTAAATACATAGAATTAAAAGTTGACAAGGAATTATCTAACTGTAATCAAGTAATAATTGTGCTAATTCTAGGTGGATTTATTCAAGCATGAGAAAATGACAACAATATATGTGAAAAAGTAAAAGCAGGCAATACTGTATCCTAGAGCTTAAATAATATAAATACAAAAATGTACAAAACAAAAACAAACCCCTGAAGATATGAGCAGGAGGAAACAGTAATTTATTTGAAAGTATTTCATAACACCAGGCAGGGTTAAGGTTAAAGTGTAGTTCTTAATTTCTGAAATCCTTTAATTATTTGTTGCACAGATGACAAATACTTTCTTTGGCACTGCAACTCTATCATCAGATCTTGAATCTACTTGAGCAGCTTTTCTGGGAGAGGGCAATAGGATGAAAATAAGTTATTCTTTCCCTCTTATAGTACCTCATCCTCAAACAATTTACATCCTCCATTATCACTTATCACTCTCTATAGTATATATTTTTCTTGGTGAATAAACATGTAATATTTTTCTTAAAATGTAAGTTGGCCTTAGCTTATACTGTATAGAATAATGAGAGGAGAATTGTATAGAGAAAAAAATATGTTTGTATCATTCTGTGAAATGGAATTTATCTGAGAACTAACAAAACAGTATTTCCCTAAATTTTACCCATATCGGGGACAAACATCAGACTTATTCCCAGCTTGCCTGTACCTCTTTTATTTATTTTGTCCAATGCAAGGTTCTAAAACATATTTGAACGGTATCTTATTTCAGAAGAATTCTGCAGCTTAATTGCAACAATCTCAGCAGATGTACTCTAAAACAGCCATTTATTATTCAATATTCCGTGAGACAGCTTTTTAAAAATTAAAATGTTTTCACTTAAAAACTATAAAATGTTTTATTTATAACAAGGAAAGGAAGAACACTTCAAAATATTCTGTATAAATCGGCAACAGAACAAAAGGATCCCAGCACAAATATTGCAACATAGCATAGGACAGGAGCACTTATAAACAATTGGAAAAAGTTTGGATAGAAAAGGCTTCCATTTCCAACACCAATTCTATTATCACTGTAGAAGCTAGTTTTGTGTGACAGTCAGGAATAATGAAAATAAAGCACCCAGTTGCCTACATTTCCCCCCATGTTTCTCCTTTCCTGCTTAGACTATTTCCAGCACATGACATATTGTATCTTTGTTCTTGCTGATGTGAAATAGTTTGCTTCTTGAATGCTAGAAAACATAGGTGGTTGGTGCTATAATTAACTATAGATTAAGTCATTTTTGTAAATGTTGAATCTGACAAAAACTCTGAATTCTTCATTCTTCACTTGTAGCTTTTGAAAAAAAACAAACTTGTTTCCATTTCCTGTTCTGAATACATTGCCCTCTTTGTTAGGATGGAACGGAGCATTTCTAAGATTGCAAGACTTTCTGGCTTTCTTTGTATGTCACCCTTGTTTTACTGCCCAAGCCAGACAATAATTAAAGTTTTGTTCGGATGAGACCATCAGGCATGCTTGAAGGAATGTGAGAAATTATAGACTGCTGTTAAATGGAGTGACCAAAGGTGAAAACATATTGATAATGCTTGGTAATTTGGCTTATTTGTCAATCAGTTGTTTCAGATGACATTTGAAGGTCAGTTGGAGTCAAAGATGCCTGAAGCTGGAATTTGGAATGTAACGAATACTTTTTACTTCTCATGGCATGCTGTCAATTATAGGTTGTCTCAAGACAAAAGAATTGTTAGTGCTTTTAAAGCTTGATCGTTAGTAAAGAGGTTATAGTATTTATCACAGAAATAGTTAAGAAAATATAAGGTTGCAATGTAACCAAGGAAGTCCTAATGATAGCGAAGATCCTTCAGCTTAAAGATCTTATCACTGTCAAGTCAGTGATCAAGACCAGCACTTTCATCCAGTACACACTCAGGCACCATGTAGGATGCTTCTTGCCCTGGAGCTTTTCAATGACAATGCTGAGGTTGCCCCATCAGGAAAAGCTCAGAACATCAACTCTGCCAAGGCAACCATGGATGCATCACGACTAGTATGTTTGGGAAGAAAAGAAGAATATTACAGACAATGTTTTGAGATATCTGACACTAAGTCTGACATTTTCATATGGACATGGGTGGAGAGTTTGTTGGATTAAATGGGATTGTAAAAGAACTTTTCCAATGCTCTTTTTAACATTTAAAAACTATTCAGACAGATTAGCTTTAGAGAACAATGTTAGGAAAAGAGCATGTATTTGCCTCCTCGGTATTATTTTCCTAATTTAAATTCTTCACATCTCCACAAGCTGCTAAGAGTTTAATGGGGAAATATGGGGTAATGAATTTCTTCTTTTACTCCATGTCTGCTTTTTAGGATATTTTAATGCCATTGGTATTGTTTCTTTCATTCTGTTACTCTGTTTTTCTCTTTTCCAATCTAGGTGTTTATTTTCTAATTTCTTGTATGATCAGAATTGTATGTTGCCCAGAGTAACTTTTTGTAGTGATTTAAATGGAATAAACAAAGAAATAAACAAATTACAACAAGACTGCATGCAATCAGTTTGGGAAAAATAGTTAAAAGGTTTTCATTTATTTATAATAATATAGATTTAGTATAATAATATTACCCAACATTATTTTCCCTGTCATTAAGCAGGGAAAGCAGGAAAACAGCAAAGTTTATGAAAAAGAACTAAATTACAAATTATTAAGTGGAAAAATGTAGAAATTGTATGACCATGCAGAGAGGAAAACTGTTACTAAAAGGATAGATTTCATATTATCATGAGGAGGAGTGTGGGAAAATGTCAGGGAGCCAGAGTTGTTGGGCACAGTAACAGTCTGCTTAGGAAGCCAAGACTGAATTGGAGCCAACGTGTAGAGGTCTTCCAATGAAAAGGATCACAGACAATTTCAAATTTGTTAAATAACATGGCACAATTAAGAAAGTTACAAAGAAGTGAATAAAGAGGAAATTGTTAGATTAAGATCAGTCTCCTGTGACCCCAGTGATGACAGAAGCCTTTCTCCAGGTACTTAATAGTCTTGTCTTGACTTTGAGATTTACCATAGCAAATTATAGATAAAAAAAAAGAAAATCAGACTCTCATTTGCATTTGTTGTAATGGAAGCTTAATGGATCCTAAAACACTGAACTCTACAAATTTTTATCTGATAATAGATTTACTAATCCATACTGGTAGTACCCTAAAACCTGGGGAGGAGGCTGCAGGGACGGCTTTAGAAGCACCTGGAATATTTTACTACTCTTCTGCCTTATATATATTTATGCCTACTAAAATAAATATCCAAATATAAAGATATTGCAAACTGGATATATAGTGAAGAAGCAACTTTGGACTGTAAATGTAGATGATAGCACAAACAATAAATTTTGTATAATTGGTAAAATCCTTATTTAAACAGTACATTTATATTATTCCCATGTATGTCCAGGCTTTTGCCTTTCTCTATGTTCCCCATCTATTTCTATCTGAGAGCTTGCTTATTCTGTAATGGAAACTTGATGAAATCATACAAAGCTTTTGATGACAGATTTATACAGTCCTTAATTACAAACCATCCAAGTTGCCACTTTTAGCTCTGGCTTTTATTCAGCAAGAGATTTAATTAACCACTCCACAAATTTCCCTCCTCCGCTCACCTGGCTCACTTTTCTCACAGATGAAAGAGATGTTATGTATCACATTCCAGAAAATTCTTTGTAACTGGGAAGCAGGCACAAGGCATTTGAAAGCCATTCTGCAGATTAAAAAGAAAAAAAAAAGGCATTTAGGATCTGCCAAGTAACAGGAACAGGCCATCACTCTAAGCCAAATGCCCCCTGAAGTGTCTTACAGAAACATTCATTTAGAGAACTCCTTCTCTCCCTTGACGATTTAAAGTCCTTTGTTTCCCTCTGCAGTTCTGGACTTTTTCTCTCTGTGTAGATTAGCTTTCCTTTCGGGTCTGGCATGCAGCAACAGCATTGGGATGGGAGGAAAGCATGTGGACATAAAAGGTGCCATTCCCTTAGCCTACCTTTTAGAGTGCCTCAGCAAGGTTGCTGTCATGCCCCTGGTGGAGTGTGACTGGGAGGAAGAGGAGGAACAGCCAACGAAGCAGGAGTTGTGGCTCCAGAGGTGGTGGAGGAGGCTGGGGAAGGGCAGAGGCCAGCTGAGCAGTCAGAGGAGGATCCAGGCCCATATCCTATCCATCCTAAGTCCCGCAGGGAGGAGTGATCAGGGAAAAGCTAGGGTCTACTCAAGAGGAGATTACTATGATCCTCTTCATGGCTTACAGGTGGGAGCTATGTATATACGTTTGCAACTGCACAGTTAGAAATTGCTGAAGTCAATTAGTGTTCACTTGAAGAGGCTTATTTATTTGCTGGCATTCTTCCCATTGGACTTTTCTTGGCTATTTCCTGGAGTTTATAATTAGTTATCTCGGCTTGCTTCAGAACTCTCATTCAATGTGGTTTGTTTTGGTTTTCTGTTTGCCTCCTTATTTACTTTTGTGACTTTAAAACTGCCTAATAAAAACAGTGAAGTTAAGTTGAAGGCTTTACCGGACTTTAATATGTGTTTTGGATTTTGGTTATTTTGAGAGACTACGTGTCAGCCTTCAAGATCGTTCTGCTATTTGCTTTGCATCTTTCGACTGCCAAAAGTAACGGGGGGGGAGGGGAGGTAAGGATAAGTCGGGGAAGTTAGGCTGGAGGTGTTACATTCTTCTGTTGTGTAATGGGGGGGGGGAAGCCTACAAATAGAGTTAGGTTTCTATTTCTCGCTTAGCTTTTCTTTTTCTCTTGTGCAACTGCAACCGTTATCAAACTATGCCAAGGTCAACGGACAGAGGCCTCATCATCACCTGAAGATGCCCACATGATCATATTCACACTTCTAATTGGAAGTGTCACTGAACTATTGGGGGTGGGAAACATTTCCATCACTTTGTATATGTGAATTGCGCGCCTGATTTCTCAGACTCAGAATTCTTTGGTTTGCTACCACTTCACTTCAGTTAAAGATATCTTTTCTCTAAACTAAAGAGTCTAAGTATTTCTTTTCCTGGATTTTGAATGGAAGCTCCGCCTGACATTATTCTGAAATCTCACCCACCAGCCCTACCCGGAGAGAATACCCAATTTTTTTCTGAGGGGGCCTGGACATCATGTCATCTTCAAATAGTGACCAAAGGATCTCAGAGCCATTGGAGGGCAAGATTCTGTGCTGTGTGTGCAGGAGGCCAATCGCTAGCAGAGCTCAATGCTGGAAGAGGATCCACTGTGAAGCCCAGATGGTCGATGGGAGTTGGTTGGAAAGATTCGGAGAAGACCCCCCCCCCCCCCGGGTCACAACTACCCGCCGGCGTGGAAAAGAGGAGCCTTGGCAAGAGAAGGTAAAGAGGAACTCTTGCTGGATCAAGCCAGGAGACTCCTGAATGAAGCCTTTGAACAACCTCAAGCTCCACAAAAGGTATGAGGGGGAAGGAAGTACCCCAGCCAGAAGAAGCAGAGCAGCTCCTCTCCCATAAATCAACCCGATCCAAGCAACAGCCCCGGGGCCTTCAGCGGAGGTGGAATTCCTTAGAAGGCGTAGAGCTCCTAGGCTGCCTCCGTTAGAAGTAAAATACGGAGGGGATCCCAAAGCCTTGGATTTTCTAGCTCAAGTTGGAGCCATATGGAGAATATGGGGAGGATTTTCCCTCAGAAGCAGCCAAAGTGAGGTGTGTTACCAGGGCTCTGGAGGGATAGCGGCAGAGTGGATGGTGACTTTGCATAATGATAATGCTCCTCAGTTGCTGATTTATGGCTGCACTGCGGGCTAGGTTTGAGGACCCACTGGCAGAGCGCAAGGCCCAAATTAGGATGAAAACCATAAAACAGGGCGGAGGTCTGTGGCTGATTACACCAAGAATTTAGACAGTTAGCGGCCATTTTCTGAGGTGGCCCCCAGAAGCCTGATAGAACTGTTTAAGATGGTTTAAATGAAGATGTGTACCAGAGATGCCATGCTAGAAGAGACCCAATGACTTTCAGATGTGGTACTTGCTGCAGAGAAGTAGAGATTAATTAATCTGAAGTAAACGGCGGGGAGGTTATGGGTGGAGCAAGTTTTCCCCCCCACGCCCTCAAGAGGCTCCTAGACCTCAGGAGGGAGGAGTGGTGGCAAGACCCAACCCCTCGGCCTGCTTTCGATGCGCGGAAGGAAGGTCACCGGGCTGTGAACTGCAGAGTCAAGCTGGAGACCAAGGGGCGCCAAAGAAGAAGGAAAGAAACCTGAAAAGTCCCCAGCGAAGCCTCGCAAACAGCACTAAAGTTGAAAGAGACGCGAGGTCGCCCCTCCCGCAGGAGAGGAATCAGAAGCCCCAGTGACCCCTGAGGAGGAGGATTTTGACTCGGAAGATGACTTCCTGGTAAGTCCAAGCGTGGCCTATGACCATTCCGGTGAAGTTGAGGGTACCCAATTCAGGGGTCGAAGGGGAATGCTAGCCCTGTTAGATTCTGGGTGCACAAGGTGTATAATCAACACGGAAGTAGTGAAGAAAATGGGCCTGAAGCTAAAACCTTTGAAGATGCCCATTTCCTTTTGCCAACTACATGGATCAGTGGCTGAGGTTGCCCTGCTCGTTTTCACGGAACCAATAGAAAATGATCAGGGGAGAGCATGATGAGACCCTGCGTTTTATTGTGGTCCCTGGGGATGGAGCAAACCATTATACTGGATTGCCCTGGCTCCGCAAATGGAACCCCCAGGTTAACTGGAGAAAGGGGTTGTTGCGCATACGCACAAAGCAGCGACGGGGAGAAGGGCCCAGATCCCAGCCGAAGTCTGAGGACTAATTGAAATAGCTTCCACAGGTACTGAGCCCGTGAAAGATGAGGAGAAAATTCCCAAAGAGTAATTGGGATTTAAAAGAAGTGTTCAGTGGGAAAGGCCTCGGATGAGCTTCCGCCTCACCGGCCAACAGACTGTGCTATTGAGATTTTGCCTGGGGTGAGAGCTCCCAAAACCAAAGTTGTACTCAATGACCCCACGGAATTGGAAGAGCTAAGATTGTTTATTGATAAAAATTTGGAACGTGGTTTCATTCAACCTGCTAGACCCCGGGTAGAGGCCCAGTGTTGTTCGTGAAAAGAAGATGGCTCCAAACGCTTGGTGGTGGATTACAGAAATTTGAACGCTATTCTGTGGAAAACGTGTACCCCTTCCTTTGATGAAGGACATGTTGGCCCATTTAGTGAAGGGAAAGATTTTCACGAAGTTGGATTTGAAGAGAAGCATACTACCGAATTCGAATTAAGGAAGGGATGAGTGGAAGACCGCTTTTAACTGCCCGATGGTTGTTGCTTCCAATTCAACGTTCTTCCTTTTGGTTTACAAGGGGCCCCAGCTGTATTCATGCAGATGATCCACAAATGTTACATGAACATTTATACAGGGGGGTTGGTTTATCTTGATGATATCCTTATTCTACACGGAAACTCTGGATGAACATGTGAAGTTAGTGCGGTCGGTTGGGATGGGATGAATGCTATGTTTATTCTGGTTGTAGACTAGCATAGAACTAATAACATTCTAAAACAACACTCTAAATTGGAAGTAGATATATAATAAACTGATTGAATAAAATAAAGTAAAACTGAAATTATTGTAAAAGTACAAAGCACAAGGATTAAAACAAAGAAGCCGATACAATTACACTTGATAGTCTAAATGCTGTAAGATAGATAACTATAGATAAATGCCTAAAAAAACCTAAGATTTATTATAAGACACTACAAAAATGTAAAGCTGTGCTAACTTATATTGAGCCTCGTGCTTCCTGAAGCCCTATCAGGATTTGTTGGGATTATGATAGCTATGATTCAACCAAATGCAATTAGGTGTTAGCAAGATATTTAAAATATTTACAGTAAGGAAGAATTGTCCCAGAGCTAAGATTCTAACAAAAATATGTGGATTTAAGCCCTGAGCAGACACACAAGCCCAATCTTATTGCAGAGCAAATCATTTCCAGGGGTTTGGGCATCTGATCTGAAGGAACTGAATTCATAAAGGCAAGGGTAAAGCATATTTCTAAGTTATAATCAGTTCTTCATAGCTAGATATTGGTTTATAAATATTATTTTTTGTGAACTAACTAGCCAAGTATGACAGCATAGAAAGAACTGCAGAAAGCAGCATATTTATTTATTATTTTTATAAATAACTCAAGACAGTGAACATACTTAATACTCCTTCCTTCTTCCTTCTATTTTCCCAACAACAACCCTGTGAGTTGGGTTGGGCTGAGAGAGAGTCACTGACCCAAAGTCACTCAGCCAGCTTTCATCCGTAAGGCGAGACTGGAATCTCTTGGTTCCTAGCCTAATACCTTAACCACTGTACCAGGGGTTCCCAAACCCCAGGCTGCAGCCCACTCTAGGGCCATGGCCTATTTGTAACCGGCCATGTGAGTAGTGGGCTAGCATGCACACATGCAGCTCGGCTTGCTCAAGTTGAGCTGTGCATACTGGCCTACTGAAGTTGAGCTGCATGTGGCAGCCTGCTGCTTGCACAGCCCGGTTCTCCTCTCACTCCACCCCCCACCCCGACCAGGCCACCAAACAACAAAGGTTGGGGACTGCTACACTAGACCAGACATGTCAAACTCAAGGCCTGTGGGCCAGATCCAGCTTGTGATGGGTTTAGATCTGGCCCCTGTGGTCGCCCTGGAGACAGTTGAGCCCCAAATTTCTATTGTTAAGTGAATTTTGCCCTGTTTTATGACCTTTCTTGCCATGGTTGTTAAGTGAATCACTGCAGTTGACTTCAGTTCTCTGAATTTTGATCAGATGATCATGGGGATATTGCAAATGTCGTGTGAAAAATGGTCATAAGCCATTTTTTTCAGTGCTGTTGTAACTTTGAAAGGTCACTAAATGAACTGTTGTAAGTTGAGGACTACCTGTATATAGTACTGTGCCTAAATTCCAAAATTAAGGTTCCACAATATCCCAGATTAAAATAATTCTTCCAGGATTTCTCATATTCTAAACAGCATATTGGGGATGGGGAGATTTAATCAATCCACCCATTTTCTTTCTGAGAAAGAGCCAAATTGCATTAGGAATTTGTCCTAATGTTCCCATTTTGATTTGTGGTAGCTTTATGGGAAGCCAAAGAGATGGGGTACATACGCATTCCTGGATGTTGTGATGCACACTTTGACAATTCGCACCTCCTGTGCATGCACCCAAGGGGAAGATCAGGCCAGGCCTGAGGCAGTGGGACCAGTCCCTCCACTGTCTCTAAACCCATCACAGGCCGATCTGGCCCACGGGCCTTGAGTTTGACATGTCTGCCACTGAACTTGGCATCTTTGTGTGCTGGCTTTGGAAGTTGAGAGTGGGCAGTACTGCACCGTGCTCATTCTCCTCCATCTTCTGGGGTTGGTTTCAATCGGTGTTGATGAGTGAGAGAATTTAACCCATGGTCTTTCGTTTATGAGGTGCCACATAGCTGAATACTTTTTCTCTTCCTGTTTAACATCTTTACAAACTTACTGGGCAAGGTAATCTGACAGTTTGGGGTGAGGTATTATCAACAGGGTGATGACACTCCGTATTTCTATCCCAGGTGGCCTAAGTGAGGCCATGGAGATTCTGTCTTTTTGAAGCTGTGGGGACCTGCTCGCCTTCTGCAAAGCCTTGAAAACTTGGTTTTATGCCCAAGCCTGGAAACCCGAGTATAGAACAATGCAAGTTCTATCCTTTACAAATGTGTGTACAGCATCGTAATACAAGTATGAACTGGGCCAAAGTTGCATCACAATATGTATTTGACTCGGCCACAGTTTATCTCCTGTATAGCCCATCATAGTCACACATTCAAGCTTATTGTCAGCTCATAAAATATTTCAATGGTCTTCTTGCCAACTGAAAGGGAGGGGGAACAGTGTGGCAGCTTGCAAACTGAAAGTGCATTCCATATAAGTTTTCAAAGATAATAACTAGGTGACTGAAATTCTGTCATGCAAAATTCTAACTGGAGAGCATGGTTGATGATTCTTAGCTATGGATGTGTCCCATTGGAGAATATACACCCGGTGGTGGGGGAAAACCTGGGTCAAGGGTGGCAATGAATTATGTGTCTAAGAGTTGGCTACACCTAGGCAGTGCCGGACATTTTAACTCCCAATAAATTCTTTTGAAGTTTTGGAAGTTTGGCTCGAGACTCATGATTTAAATGGGGGGGTAACTTCCGGAACCCTGACACTTATATTGTGGAATCTAAAGTAGAATCTGGGATTGCAGATTCAGTAATAACAGAGTCCTTTTCTTCTTTGCTTGATGTTGGGTCCTGAATCAGTTTATTCATTGGCTTCCAAAGTCCCTTTGGTTCCTCATCATCACACAAGGCTTCTACAAGGCTTATAACAAATAATATAGTTTTTTGTTATATTCATTTTCCTAGCATACATGACTGTATTAGAAAGGTAAGTTGAATGGATATATTTTTCCAGTTCCACTTTCATGATACTTTCTAAATTGCTGCCTCCTCCCAAGACTTCTTTGCTGATTCTGATACAAAGTAGACCTAAACTCAGATTAAACTGCAGTCCCGTTTACCAGAAGTGCAGAAGAGCATGCCTTAGTTTGTGTGATAAAACTTGTTGCTTCTTTTTACAAAATATGAGAGTTGTAGTTATGGGAAAACCTCTGGGGATTAGCTAGAAAATCTCCTGCAGTTTTGCTAAGCTTCAATTTTTAGGACTCTTTAAATAAACAGTAAGAATTTAGGAGATTATCAGAATACTTGGCAGAATACTTTTTTTAATCTATTTGGGATCAATTGATCCTAAGGCATTCCTTATTTAGTTCCTATTTTTTTCCTTTTTAATTTGATAAAGAAATATGTGCACATCGTATTAGAACTTGACTGATTTGTTTGCTTTGCTTTTTTCTGTTATAGATAATTCTTGTAAGTTCTTCCCACAATGACCTGGACCAGAATCTTTTTATTAGTACAGATGAAGGTGCTACTTTTCAAAAGCAGCCCATTAGTTTTTTTGTGGAAACACTGATATTTCATCCAAAACAGGAAGATAAAGTGCTTGCTTACACCAAGGAGGAACAGGTAAATAACTAAAAAATGTTGTGTGGCTTTGCTTTTGATATATCTGAAATATGTTCTGGACAGCTTGGAGGAACAGTATGAAATATCAAACAATTTTACAACATAAAATACTGTAATATAACCAATATAGGAAACATTTCCAAAATACTTCATATCACATCTGTATGCATATCTTTTCCAACTGTTACAGATGAATAATCACATATAGAATAAAATCATATTATAAATGGCATTAAACTTAACATTTAGCAACAATGATTTTTTTGCAGTTGTATATCATGAGTTGATCCTGCAGTTACTGAGTGATTTGTGCGTGTGAACCAGTCTCTATGCACTGTGATTATTTATCAGAATCCAAATACTGGTTCATTCTCAATCATGTTTGCTTAATACTGAAATGAATCTGCATTAAAAATCTGTAACAAACACATGAGCTATTTACTTTTTTGGTTTTCTGGTATTAAGTCAGCATTCAGTGCTAATTAGTATACAACAATAGCACTTAAATTTATATAACTACATCTATACAGAAAAACAACTATATCTCTACAGAAATAGAGCACAGCAATGATGAAAACTGTCTTGAATACGTTTGGGTCAATATAAAAGG
Source organism: Laticauda laticaudata (assembly GCA_004320025.1). Classification (NCBI taxonomy): domain Eukaryota; kingdom Metazoa; phylum Chordata; class Lepidosauria; order Squamata; family Elapidae; genus Laticauda; species Laticauda laticaudata. The sequence continues at coordinate 1,110 of BHFT01014442.1, read as the reverse complement.
GGGGGAATTATATTGCCTTAGGTGTATATGTGTAGGCCACCAAACCAAACAGAGGAAATAGATGATCTTTTTGCTAGTCAGTTAAGGTATGTAGGAAGCACATCACAATAGTAATGGGAGACTTTAATTACCCTGACATCAATTGGGAGATAAAATTCACAACAAGTGGAAATTCAAAAAGGTTCCTGACAAACCTAGCAAACAACTTCATTCCCCAAAAAGTAGAGAAGGAAACTAGGGGATCAACCATATTGGATTTAATTCTCACTAACAGAGATGAAACCTTGGGATGAGTGATCATACAATATTGGAATTCAACATTATGCAAGCACAAGCAATAGAGCAAAGTCAAACTATAGTCTTGGATTTTAAGAGAGCTAGTTTCAATAAAAGTTTGGGAAAGATTCCATGGATAAGAATCCTTAAGGGGAAAACAACTCAAGAGGCTTGGTTTTTTGAAAACTGAAATTATAAAAGCCCAATCTAGCATAATACAAATGAAGAAGAAAAATAACAGCTCTCAAAAGAAACCAGCATGGCTGCATCAAGAACTATCTGATAAATTCCACTCCACCTCAGAACTTGTTGAAGGGAAAAGTTGGAAGAATCCTATGTTTTTACCATGCGCTCTTGGAGGAAATAATAATAAGTTTTCTCCTTCTTTTTCATTTTAAGCTTTATGCATCTCTTGATTTGGGAATAAAATGGACTCACATACAAGATCACGTGTCAAAAGATCATATTTATTGGTAAGAAACATATTCTTGCTTATCCAGAATTACATAAAAAAGAATTATGGGGGAAAGTGGGTTTTTTTTTAATCTTTGAAGGTATTCTGCTCAACTGTATTGTGTTACAAAATATATCAGTAAAACTCAAAAAATTAGAATATTGTGCAAAAGATCATTTATTTCAGTAAAGCAACTTAAAAGATGAATCTAATATATGAGATAGACTCATTACATGCAAAACAAGATAGTTCAAGCCATGATGTGTCATAATTGAGATGATGATGGCTTACAGCTCATGAAAGTCCCAAATCCATAATCTCAGAAAATTAGAATATTGTGAAAAGGTTCAATATTCTAGGCTCAAAGTGTCCCACTCTAA
>BHFT01014441.1:0-43462 GCA_004320025.1 Laticauda laticaudata | reverse complement strand
GAGACGGCAGCCTACCAAAAGCTGCTGAAGTTGGGACAGCTCCAAAACGGAAGAGGTTGAAAGAGAAATTGTTGTTTGGTTTGTGAGAATTGTTCTTTATTATTCTAAGACTTAAAAGGACTTTAAAAGACCACCCTAAGGGGAAAATGAATTCATAAAAGTTTTGACAGAACTGAATAAGCAGCAGTTTTTAAACAGAAGTGTTCAAGTAGACTTTGTTTAATTTTTTTTTCTCATCATGCTGGACTTCTATCGTGGATTCTTGCATTTGCGAAACTGGACTTTTTTGATTTTGTAATATTTTAGTTAGAGGATCCCTTAAGTTATACTTGGTTTTTTTTTTTTAAACTTTTATTACGTTTTGTCCGTGAAAGGAGGGGGAGAGTGAGAGAAAAGAAACTTTGTAACACTGCAACTAGAGGCTTGAAAATATTTTAAGGGCCTTGTCACATTGGCCGACAGATGCAAAAACATTTGTTAAAAAGACACAGCGGACGAGAAAAGTGTTCCATCCGTTGTTTTCGCTCTCAAAAGTGCCCAAATTTGCATAAGCAGAGCAGAAAACAATGGAAAGGAATGAACAAGGGGGAGGATGTAGACAGGATGTAAAAGGATGCTCCACGGAAGCCAATGTGGATGGAAAGCGGATGGGAGTGGATAGGATATCCGCAGGGCTTCCAGGGGAGCACAGTGAAGCGACTGTGCAGCGGAAAGACGGATGCAAGCGCGAATGCTGAGTGGATGAAGCAGGCAGAGCGGAAGCCTAGCAGAAGCCTAGCGGATCAGAGCATTCACTGCGCATGCGGGGAGGATGCATTGCATCGCCCCCGCGGATTATAAAGGGAAGCAGCTCGCAAGCAGGTCACCATTCAGAGCGAAAGACCTGCTGCCAGACACAGCTCCAGTCAGCCAGCCAGCAGCCAGCCAGCCAGCAAGCCAACAACCATGGGGAAGAAGAGAAAGCTGCTGCCATCTGCTGCCAGCCCTGGCAAGAGGGACAGGGCCACCATCCCACCCCTTGCCCTGACTCTGCTTCTGCTGGGCTTCTGCTGCTCGGGCTCGCCTACTGTTGCTGGAGCTTCTTGCTGGTGCTGCTCCTGGTGCTGGGGCTTCTGCTGGGCTTTACTCTGCTGGTGATGCTCCTGGTGCTGGGGCTTCTGCTGGGGCTTCCTCTGCTGGCGCTGCTACTGTGCTGGGCTTGTGCTGGTGCATACTCTGCTGGTGCTGCTCCTGGTCCTGCTGGTGCTCCTGGTCCTGCTGGTTCTGCTGGTGCTCCTGGTCCTGTTGGAGCTTGCTGCTGCTGCTGGTCCTGCTGGTCCTGCTTTTGCTGCTACTGTTGTTGTTGCTGCTGGTGGTGTGGTGGTGTGAGGAGCAGCCCCTACAACCTCGAAGCCCCTCTGATGAGGGCCGATATGGCCTGCCAGAGGGAGGAGAGGCAGCCGCAATGAACGGGAGAGGAGACAGTACTCCATCGAGAGGAACATGAGGGAGGAGGTGCTGGAATGGCTGAGGGAGAATGAATATCTTTGGCAGAAGGGACACAGGCTCTATCGAGACACCAAAAGGAAGCAGGCTGCTTGGAAAAGAGAAGGCGAGAGCTGGGCTACACTTCGGAGATCCTCCTCAGTTGGTGGAAGCACATGCACACCTGGTACGGGAGCTGCACCTCAAGAAATATGGCCAGGCCCCGGTCAGCTGACGGACAGAGAGACCTACGTGATTGGCCAAGTGCAGCTTCTGGAGGGTGAGATCTGCCACTGAGGAGCAGCCCCTCTCACAAACCTTTCTCTCAGGCAGCCTGCTGTGAGCCAGTCCTCTTCTGGCAAAGAGTCAGCTCCTGTGTCCAGGCAGGTATCTGTGGAGCGTCCCACGATGGAGAACCCCCCAACCAGCTGTACTACCTGTGGTGGGGCACATGGAAGACCCCTGATGCAGTGGGAGCAAGAGAGGGCACTTCCACCACAGCCCTTCCTCACCCGACGTCAATCAGACCCCAATGACATGTCGGAACCACAGTACAGGTGGTAAAGGAAAGGATACCCATCTGCTTCAGCAACCCTCCAGACCAAGCTGAACCTGCTCCCACCCAGTCCAGCGCCTGCTCCTCCACCCCAGGTGATGTCACTGCCCTTCCAAGGCTTCCACAGGCCTCACCAACAAGGCTATGGCTCGGAGGTCCAGCAGCACAGGCAGCCCTTCCCAGTCCAGGCACAGGTACATCGTACGCCACCGGTGCCACTGATGCCACCGATGCCAAGCCATGCCACTGATTGCCAGCCACGCCACCGATGCCTCCCATGCCACAGATGCCACCCACGCCACAGATGCCACCCATGCCACCGATGCCACCCACGCCAAACCTTGCTCAGCTGCAGACCAGACATCAGCACTACACTACTCCTCCTCCACCCCACAGCAAGCCGGCCTCAGAACATCTGTCATCGGTATTGGCTCCATGTCATGGAGGAAGGGGCTCTCAACATCACAGGACTGAGCCAGCTCTCTGAGAAGCTTCCTCCACCAACAATCCCCCAATTGTCCTCTCGTGGGCCAGACACCCCAATGGTGCCTCAGAACAGCACTCCAGCAGCAGCCACTCACAGCACCTGGACCCTTCACCCTGAGACTGGGCATGCCTCAGAGTGACCAGGAAGAGGTGCCAGAGACTGGGTGGCTACCTGTTGACTTTATTTTTGCTTTGGACACTTGACTTGGGTCATTTCTCTTTTAGAGCTTGTTATTAATAAGAATTATCTTTGCTTCACACACTTGGCTTCATTTATTTTATTAAATAAAGTCTTGGTGGAAAACTTTTTAGAATGGTTTAAGCTCTTGCATGCTTGTGGGATGGTTAAGATAGCAGTGGGATGGGCAGGATACCTGTGGAATGGATAATCAGCTGTGGGATGGGCAGGGATAGCTTTGGGATGGGTAATAGCTATGGATGGGCAGGGATACCTGTGGGATGGGAAAGGATACCTGTTGGGATATAGGTGAGGATAGCTGTGGGATAGATAAACTCCCAGTGCAAGCATAGTGGACTATATGGTCCACCCTCACCAGGTGCCACACCTTTGACCCTTTATTATCAATAACAATGTAATCATTGATCCACACATTTAACATAAACAAAAAATCTTTATAAATGCCCTGGTCATTGTAGGCCCACCCAACATACATCCTTAATCATCTATCATCCTGTCTTGCCACTCCCACTGCTCCAGCTAAGGAGTTGCACCAATGTCTCAGGAGTTGAACTGCTTCTTCCTTCACATGAAGCTCTGTTGGGCCTTTCACATCCAGAGTGTCTATCAGGTTCGCCCTTGCCTCCATTCACCAGGATCCATGTCCCCATTGCCTTGTTGGAGGTCCATGAGTCAGTTCTGGAAGACTGGGTAGCGCGTGCGCATGAGATTGTGCAGGATGCAGCAAGCTTCCACGATCCTCCTCATGGTCTCTGGACGATGCTGCATGGTGGTGAGAAGTACCTGGAACGCTTGTTGGCCAGGATACCAAAGGCGTTGTCCACCACCGCCTTGTCCTGGACAGCCTGCAGTTGAAGATCCTCCCTTCACGGATGAGGCATCTGGAACTGTAGGGCTCATGAGGTAGGTTCTGAGGGAGAAGGCATCATCTCCCACGATGAAGTGGGCACATCTTGTTTGTCGTTGGGTCAGGGGGCTGGATCTGGGAAGCCCATGATGAGGTTGCATTCCAGCCCCTCTGAGTGACTGGCATTGTATACCTGGGGCATCTGAAGCTGACCTGTGCCTGAAGCATCGATGTACATGAACTTGTAGTCAGCATCGACCATCGGCAAAGAGAATGATTGCTGAAGAAGCCCTTGTAGTTGAAATAAAGTGGACCCTGACTTGGCTGGAGCTTGAAGGCCACGTGCTTCCCATCTATGTCTCCAAACGGTGTGGAGGAAGTTCCACTTCTGATACCACTGCTCTGCAACTTTCTTCCAGCTTCTTCAGTGGAGGGGCACTGAGGAGCTCCTCCAGGTATTCTTCAATGATGGCCTGCACCACTTCTCTGACCACAATGCTGATGGTGTTGTGTGGCACCCTCCAGCCGTACTGCATGCCTCCTGTAGGTGGTCCTGAGGCCAGGTGGTGCAGAGTCAGTGCCACCCTGAGCCCAGGATCCAGGCTGGGCCAGAAGTTGGTGTTGCCTTTGGTCAACCTGGGTCTCAGCCACAACTTCATCAACTCCACAATTTCATCAAACATGGCTGGAGGCATCCTCATGAAGTTCTGGAATGCACAAGGTCCTCGTTCCTCAGCTCCACCATCAGCTTGTGTACAGTCCATACTCTGCTTTTCTGCCCGATCCATCTTCGGACCAGACGCTTCTTGGCCACCTCCTTTTTTTCTTCCGTAGAACAGGTGAAAGATTCTGTAGATGGCTTTGCACTGTTGTAGAATGATGGTGGCTGTGAAAAGGAGTGTGTGATGATCCATGGTGGAGATGACTGGAATGCTGTGGAAGAGCAAGAGAAGAGCAAGGCTGAAGAGGTATGCACAGCAGGGCTGCTGACTGAAAATGAGATCCAGGTGAGTTCCTCCCCCTTTTTATAGGAAATATAGGTTTTCCGCTAGATGTCCTTTTGCATCCTCTAGACATCCTGCAGATATCCTAAATATCGCGAGATAGGTCCCCTCTGCGAATGTTTTTTCCATTTTAAATGCTTTGTATTCGAGCTGCATTCCACTTTCAACCTTTCTCTGTCCGTGCTATTTATGCTTTGTGTCCGTTCCGCGCCATTTCTCTTCTCCCTGTGTCCGTTTTCCACTGGAGCAGATTTGAGTTGCGCAGATGCGCAGCGGATGCCTAGCGGATATAGCGGACACGTAACAGATGACGACGGATGTAGAACAGATGTTCCCCGTAATGCGTTGCAGATGCAGATGTTGGATACATTTTCTGCTCAAAAAGTTTGAGCAGCTCAAGAACTTTTTGAGGTGGATGGGATCCTCAGTCGACGATGTTGGATGGATAAGAGGGATGGAAAAACGGCACGCATGTGAGTAGAGAACACGAAGCACTCGCGTTAAAGCCCTGTTCACACTGAACCAACGGATCGCAAACGCAGGATGTAAACGGACAAAAAAGCTTTGCCATCCGTGGAGAAAACGCGATGTACTCACTGCCATTTGTTTTCTTCCTCTCTATCCATTCCAGCATCCGTCTTATATGAGTTTTATCCGCTTCAGAATTTTGCGCCGGAAAATGTTATCCAATCGTCCGTTTGCATCCGCTAACGCATCTGCTTATAATCCGCTGGCATCCGTTCCGCATCGCGACAACTTCGGCATCCGTCGGACGTGCACGGGAGGAAGTTGGAACGGAAGCGCCTCTCTGCCGCTGGCAAAAGGGCTTCTCCTGGATCAACCAGGGACTTTGCGATATCCCTGGGATCTACAGGGCACACCCTTCACTATCACCATCTCTTCCGGATGACTTATGTCCGTTTGGACCATCCAGGGGCAAAGATATCAGCTGCAATCTCAGACCTGCAAGATTGCATGCAATATCGTTGCGACGCCAGCTCCTCCCTCCTCGCATGGTTTGCTTTGTTTGATGCTTTATTATTGTTTATCTTTGTGATACAGTTAATTGCTCTTCAGCTTTAGTACTGTTTACTGTTTATCTTAATCATATAGTTAGTTGCTTTTTAGTCAGTGGTGGAATTTATAATTCCAGGCAGGGAGTGTGCTGTCCCACCAGTTTAGTTAATGGGAATTGACATAATTAATTAGGAATTGGGAGCTGTCCCCTTAAGGGAATGCATCATGGTAGATGTAGTTAAGGTATCCTGGGAAATGTAGTATATGTCATGTGGCCACATCTATAATCCTGATTAGTCACTAAATTGATCCTTGGTGGGTTGGGAGAAGATTCTTCACTCTTACCTGGAACCCTGCGGCATGATGCTACCTAAACCCCTTGCCCCTTCATTTTGGGGATGAAAGATTACTATTCTTTTACACCATCAAATGCAGCTATGCAAAAAATTGGACATTGAGAGGAATCTCATCATGACTGTGAGTTATTCTATGGATGCCTGATGAATCAATAAAAGGACTTTGTATGGATGCTTTGTCTATCTGCCTTTACAGAGGACCAAATAGATCTTGATGAACACAAATCACCAGGGCCTGATGGATATGTAGGGTCTCAAAATTCCCTCGACCGTCTCCAGTAGAGTCTTGGTGACGTGGTATAGAAAGTAAAATCCTGGAGCTCCGGAGAACTACCAAAGGACTGGAAAAGAGCGGATCTGGTTCCCATCTTCAAAAAAGGGGGAAAAAACAGACCCAGGAAACTCTAGACCAATCAGCCTAACATCAATACCCAGGAAGATACTGCAAAAGATAAATAAAAAACAGATCTGCCAACATCTAGAAACAAGTAAAGTAATAACTAACAGTCAGCAGGGGGCTGTTAAGAACAGATCATGCCAAACCAATCTTATTTCATTCTTCAACATACTGACTAAATGAGTAGACCGGCACAATACTGTAGACATAATATATTTAGATTTCAGCAAGGCATTCGACAAAGTAGACCACAGCCTACTTCTTAGTAGGCTCGATCAGGCAAAGCAATAGATGCACCGTACAAAGATTTCTGTAAAGCCTATGGTTCAGTGGTACATGACAAACTACACCTACAACTAAAATCTTATGCTACCTCTGGACACCTGCATAACTGGATAGAAGCATTCCTGTCAAAAAGACAACAAATGGTCAAAATTGGGAGCATCCTTTCAAATTCTGTACCTGTCAACAGTGGTGTCCCCAAAGGCAATGTTCTAGGACCAACTCTCTTCATACTCGAAATAAATGATCTCTGTGAACATATTAAGAGCAACTGCGTTCTCTTCGCTGATGATGTAAAGCTATTCAACACCACAGACAATACTGCTATCCTTCAAAAAGACCTCGACTATATATCAGAATGGTCAAACAAATGGCAACTTCAAATCTCAACAAATAAATGTTTTGCCTGACATATTGGGAAAAAAATCAGAAAATAAAATACAAGCTGAATAGTCAAGACCTTGTTGATGATCAAAACTCTGTCAAGGACCTTGGACTACTCATCTCTAATGATCTAAGTACTAGAGCCCACTTTAACTACAGAGCCAAGAAGAGTTGTTAACCTAATCCTATGTAGCTTTTTCTCTGGAAATATCACACAACTAACTCGAGCATACAAAACATTTGCTAGACCAATACTCAAATACAGCTCATCAGTCTGGAACCCACATTACATATCTGATATCAGCACAGTTGAGAAAGTCCAGAAATATTTCACAAGAAGAGAAAACCTACAACTACGCCACCTTCGGTCCTATCTAAGTATAGTATATAAAAATCATACCTTGCAATTTCCTATCTGTCAATGAATACTTCAGCTTCAACCATAACAATACAAGTGTACATAATAGATACCAACTCAAGGTTAACTGCAGCAAACTTGATTGCAGGAAATACAATTTCAGCAACAGAGTGGTCAATGTCTGGAGTACTCTTCCTGAGTCTGTCGTTTCTTCCCGAAACCCCAAAATCTTTAACCTTAGACTATTGACCCCACTCCTTTCCTAAGAGATCTGTAGGGGGCGTGCATAAGCATGCCAACATTCTTACCATCCCTGTCTTATTGTTTCTTTTTATTTTTCTTATATGTATCCATTTCATGTATTCATAACTATGTTTATCCTTAAATCTATTAACTTGTAAGCGATTGAGAAATCAAATAAATAAACAAATAAATAAAATCAATAAATAAGCTAGTAAAAAGTGGAATAGATAGCACCACCACCAGATGGACTCACAACTGGCTGACAAACTGTACTTAATGACTAGTTCTTTATGGGTCTAAGTCTACATGGAGGGAAGTAAACAGTGGGGTGCCACAATGTTCCGTCTTAGGCCCATTATTCATCAATATCTTCATTAACGACTTAAATGAGGGAATAGAAAGAGAACTTTCCAAATTTTCACATGATATTTAGTGGGCAGGAATAGCTAACACCCAAGAAGAATGCTCAAGATCAAGATGGATCTTGACAGATTAGAACATTGCGTCATATCTAACAAAATGAAATTCAGTATAGAGAAAAGTAAAGTCCTCCATGTTGGCAAGAAAAACCAAAATGACACATATAGACTGGGTGAAACCAGGCTCAATTGCAGTAACTGTGAGAGGGATCTTGGAGTGTTAGTGGACAACCAGCTAAATATGAGCCAGCAATGTGCAGCAGCAGCCAAAAAAGCTAATTAACAGAGAGGTACAATCAAGATCAAGTGAGGTACTAATACCACTCTATAAAGCCTTAGTAAGATCACATCTGGAGTGCTTTATCCAGTTTTGGTCACCACACCATAGAAAAGATGTTGAGACTCTAGAAAAAGTACAGAGAAGAGCAACCAGGATGACTGGGGGACTGGAGGCTAAAACATAGGATGAATGGTTACAGGAACTGGGCTTGGCTAATCTAGTAAAAGGAAGGACCAGGTGAAAATTGATAGCAGTCTTCCAATATTTGAGGGGCTGCCACAGGGAGGAAGGGGTCAATCTATTTTCTCAAGTGCCTGTAGGCCAGACAAGGAATAATGGATGGAAACTGAAAAAGGAGAGATTTAACCTGGAAACAAGGAGAAACTTTCTGACAGTGAGAACAGTCTACCAATGGAACACCTTGCCCTTGGAAGTTGTGGGAGCACCATCACTTGAGACNCTTGGAAGTTGTGGGAGGGCCATCACTTGAGACTTTCAAGAAGAGATTGGACTGCCATTTGTCAGAAATGGTGTAGGATCTCCCACTTGGTCGGGGGGTTGGACTAGATGACCTACAAGGTCCTTTCCAACTCTGATTATCTGTTATCTGTTATGTGATTTTCAAGTTTTTAATTCAATTATAAGGCCTACTGTGCAACATTCTGATTAAATACTTGGTCTTCTCTGAGACAATGCAATATTTTATTAAGTTATAGGCTATCAAAATAATAAAATGAGTTTAAAAATAGTCCAGTCATTTTGTTAACATACGTTGTGTATTTAAGCAAATTATATAACCAGATTTGATAGACTGTTGTTTAAGGAGTAACTGATAGTTTCTTCAAATGCTAAGGCCTAGCTTTTCCTGAGATATGTTTTTGGACCAGTCAAGAGGGCATGTCGGAATTGGTCATTTATGTTTTATTTATGTCATTTATATTACATTAGCAATTCTGCTTTATTTAAAATGAACATAGCTGAGACAAGTTGGTTAGGGTTTATTTATATACTAATCATTCTTAGAATGATAACTTGTGGATTTATGTGCATTATGTGATTTATGACATTTTGTTTAATTGTTTATACTCTTTTCCTTTCCTTAAACTGAATCAGAATTATCATGAACCTAGTGCTTTAACTTTAAGGGAACTGTTGAGGTAATTCCCTATTAGAAGAATTAGTGCACACAGGGAGACATAGTGAGAGTGATATTGAATAACACACGACCAGCACACAGATACACTGAATAGTAAAATGTAGGTTTTACTTCCAGTAAACGGCTAAGCAAAGTCCAACAAGCAGTCCAAGTCATACATGGTTAAAGCAGTCAGTATCCAATCCAGGGATAATCAAAATAACAAAGTCCAGTATCATACACAGTTCAGTAAATAGACTCACAGCAATCCAAGAACGATGATCAGCAACAGTCAATAGGAAAAATGCAGGAACCAAAAACAGTGAACATCAGAACATCTAGCAACTAGCAACTACAGAACTAAGAACCCAGGTTTCTGGCTCCATCTTATGGCCATTTGAGGAACCACACCCAATTACAATTTTAGCATTCCCTTAAAGAGACAGTATTAAATGTCTATCCTGGTTTATATATTTCCAACCCAACTGTTCGGTGACTATCAGTTCCTAACAAGAGCCTATTCTGAACAGCATTCCTGAACAGCACCAGGCTCAGACCCGAGTTGTGGACAACACTTAAACTTCTGATCCAGTGATTATTGAGTAAGAATAAAAAGCCAGGAGATTCAGCTGCAGCCTATGCTTTAGCTTGAACTTCAGATAGCATGTTATGTAGTTAAATATGATTTTAATCACAGCTATTCCTTTTAGATAAACATTATGCAAATTCTTTTCCAGGGAAAGGGATCAGAAAGGGATCTTTTCATGAAACATAAGCCATTAAAATTAATGTAAACTAGTTTCTTTTTCTGCTAAAATATCTTTACAGTTTTGGATTATGCATCTAATGAAATATCAGGAAACAATATTACTATTACTAATAATAATTTATTAAATTTATATGCTGCCCCATTCCCAGCAACACTGAGCAGTTTAGAATTGTTTAAAAAGGTTAAAACAAGGAACAACAATATTAAATCCACAAAAAGAGCACAAGATAAAAGAAAATAATGGCAAAGAAAAAAAAGAGGGGAAAGAAAGGAAGAAAGGGGTGTCTTCTGGCTTGGGCAAAAAGGCAGGACATTAAGGCCCTATGAAATATCAGTAGGATGGAAGCCATTTGAATTGAGAATACCTCATTTCAGAGAACCTCATTCTAGAGGTACTTCTATAGAGAAGATACACTTCTGGGGTCCAAACAGATGGAATTGTTAATCAATGGAACCTGGAACATGCCAACCCTGGTAGATTAAAGTTGTCTGAGCAGATACTGTGGGCGATAGTTGGTCTGTTAAGTAACTAGGCCCTGTGCCATGTAGGACTTTATAAAATGCGACCAGCACCTTGATTTGCATTTTGCAAATTCAAAAGAATTCATCTTGCAAAGATGAATTTCTTTTCTTTCTTTTCTGTAAAAGAAAGCTTCCCAACTCTATGTCTGGAGATGAACTCTGTTTTGTTCGGAAAAACACGAGGTAGACCGGGTTCCAACAAATAAAGTCTTTATTTCAAGGAGTCAGTAAAAGCGGAACGGTTGGCTGAACTTGCGGTAGCCTTTTATACAGGCTAGCCTGCCGGCTTGTAACCAATGGCAGCTGTTCGAATTTTCCGCCTTTTTTTCTTTATTTGGATTGGTTCTTAGTAAACCAATCCAATGCTTACTTTAGTTGACCAATCAGATTTGCATGTTTTGGAGTAACCCAATTTGCATACAGAACAAACTCTACACAGTGATACAGCCTTATTTGGTATTTGATTAATGTATGTCTTATTACATGTTCACTGTATGTACATTTTGAATTCCTTCATAGGAACTTCATATTGAAGATAGCCCAGGATGCAATATTGAGAACAATATTCTGTAAACCTGAAATCTCCTTCTCTTCTAACATTTTGAGAATCAATCTATGTAACATTTTCTATTTCCTGGAAATATAAAATATACATTCAATGCAAATCTTATAATTAATGTATTTAAGGAATGATAAATAGAATATATGTTGCAGTAAGAAAAAATAAAGGATATTAGGAAAAAGGATTTAAAATCATAGGTTATCTCTTGGAAAACAGAAAAAGGTGGGACGTAGATCATGATTTATGTACTTGTACAAGACTTTATTATATCCTTGTGTGTTGTACCATTTGGACAAAGACCTCATGATATACATGTCATCATTTTGATTCCCAATCCCAAGTTGCTGAGTTCACATTGTGTGTGGAGTTTTATTCTAGAGAAGACATAGAGGAAATAGAGTGGCCAGATCTCCATCTGGAGCTCCATGCAAAGCCTTTACTAAGCTTTTAAAGAAAGGTTTTTGTTCATGTTTCTGTTGTTATTAACTGATTGGTGAATTCTTGATAGATTTTTTTTCCTTTTCTCTAAAAGACACTAGAGATATTTGTGTTCTATCAGAATCTCAACACCTATTCTTTGATATATTGGCTCTTTAGTAAAAAATAGTCCATTATGTGAGTTTTGGGTATTTAGCACCCAGAATGCAAGACTCCCACAGCATTCCTGTCACAACATCTCATAGGTATTTGCATTTCTCGCCTCAGTAAAGCACAGTGTTAGATAACACGCTACAGCAAATGTACTTTCTTATTTGACACACAGAATTATTATGTTCATGGTGGCAAGCTATACTGCTTTTCTGTTTCCCAGCATTTTACATGCATTTATCTTCTGCAGACACAACCTTAGTTCCTTGGAAGCTAGCTAGATGAGCAAATAGTTGCCTAGGTAGCTGTATTCTGTGTGGGGCAGAAATGCCACAATGGAGGGCTTGAGTTATTTGAATAGCTGAAAATGTATAACACGTAGAGCAACCTAGAAGTATATAAAAATGCTTCCGTAGTACAATGTAACTAAACCCCCTAAAGAAAAGTATTGTGAAATGCCCTAATTTTGGAATGATTATAAGAATGGTGTAAATTACTAGAGAAAGAAAAAAACAGATTTCTTGAGATAGAGGAAGAAATGAAATGAGGATGTAAAAATTTAGGGAGGATTTTTTCCCCTTGATTATAGTCACAAAAACAGAAAGATAAGCTATGTCATTGTCAGGATAAAGAGATCATCTGGAATGCTATATGTCTTACTCAATGGTGGGATTTAATTTTTTTTACTACCGGTTCTGTGGTCATGGCTTGGTGGTGTGGCAGGGGAAGGATACTGTAAAATCTCCAGTCAGAGGTGATATTTGCCAGTTCTCCGAACTACTCAAAATTTCTGCTACCAGTTCTCCNAGAGGTGATATTTGCCAGTTCTCCGAACTACTCAAAATTTCTGCTACCAGTTCTCCAGAACTGGTCAGAACCTGCTGAATGCCACCTCTGGTCTTACTGGATTCTTTGTGTAAAATAAAGCATCTACACCAATTTGGTTGGTTTTGGATTTCAGAAGATTATACAGGAAGAGGCAAGTACAATAAAGCTACAAAGAGTGGCAGAAGAAAAGACAGGGAAGTTTATTAAGTAGGGCAAAATTTGTTCTTACAGGTAAATTCTTCCATCTTGAAAAATAATGTCCAGTTTCTCCCCCCCCCCCCCNGTCCAGTTTCCCCCCCCCCCCCCAGCACTCCTTCCTGTTACAGACAGATGTCACCACCAGGCTTCGCCTAGCGGCTTTCAACTGGGACTTTCAGGATTCTCTTGTCAGCATAGCCTTTGAAAACAATAAAGAATATGTTTGGCTTTTCAGTGTTAAAAAAGTTTAAATCAAAATTTAAAAAATAAAATAAAAATGAAATGATTATTTTTAACTGTCAAAATAAAGCTGCTATGTAGAAGCTGTACTCAGTTAAAATGATAATACTAGGAATTGAAAATCTTGGCTAGATAACAGCTTATTTGCTTGAGAGATTTGAATATTCCTCTTCACATTTACTTAGTCTGAGTGTAAGATCTTTCTCTAGTTTTGTAACAATATCAATAATATGAGTAAGGAACTTGCCAAAAATTCAAAGTAGTAATATATTTACATTACATTTTATTAATTACTTAATCATGAGCAAAATGGTAAAAGAGACAGATAGATGAAGGGTGAACTTTTGTTGAATTTTATCTTGATGACTTCGCACTGTGAGATGAATTATTTTGATATTTTGTTTTGTACAGTCAAAATAACAGACTTTGATGTCAATGGTGAAATTTTTAGTACAGGCATTGGCTGTTTTAATCTTAATACTAATACTAAAATATGGTTGCATTTTCATGAGTCAGCAAACTGAGTTTATTGCAGTTCCTGGGAAAAATAATTACCTAGTGATCCAAAGGAACATTATTGATGAAAACAATTAACTGACCTAATGAAATATCAAAAACCATTTTGGGGTGACTTGCTCCCAGCTAACAGCTCCTGGGGACTTTCCCCCAGATTTTGAGTGCCTGTGATATAATGAGAGTCATGAATAATTTGTCAAGAAGAGGCTTAGCTGTCTTCATTCCCTTTTAATTCCCTTATTTCATGCTTACTACTATACAGGGAGGAATGAAAATTAAAAGAAAAATGAAGGTGAAAATATTGCTTTGTGGGATTGTTTTAGATTGGTGTCTTTATTCTCTAAAGACAGAAGGATGGGTTAAACTGGTCTTGATTTGTACAGTATGCTCTGATAAATCTAATTTATCTTGGAATGTAAAAACTATTTATGATCTGATTCAATATGGAATAACTGGATTTCTTGATTTTCACAAGATATTGTTTCACAAAATTAAGTGTGCCATATAAGTTCAACCTCTGTGATTTAAGTTCACATTCATGTACTTCTCCCCTGTTTCTTGTTATGCAACTGCAAAATGTGGAGTATTTTTCTTTCCTTTAACTAGCTGTATTACTTAGCACTGTCTATATCAAATGTGTGAGTGAAGGTCACTTTCAATTTGGTGTACAATATATTTTTCAGATTTTTTTTTCATTTCTTTAATGTATAAGCTACCCTCATTCCTGACGCAACACTTAAATGACATACTATTACAATAATCATAATTTAGAATTCAAAAGAGAAAAAAACTCTATTTGCTTTTTTGTAATTAAATCTATCTACATTTCCATTTGTTTACATAATAATAAAAAATGTGGTTAGTTGAAAATATAGGCCAATCTTTCTAACTGGCTTTCAGTGAAAATAAAGGATGGAAATAGTAGGTGAAAGAAACTTATTCACATAGTTTTGACAATGCCAGAGATCAAAGCTACTAGATAAGCAGGTATACAGTACTAATATACAGTATGTTGAATAAAGTGGTATTTTGATAAGGAACACAGTATGGTAGTTAAAATGGATTAGAAATCTTGAGTTCTAATCATCCTTAAGCATAGAAGCTGATTTAATGTCCTTAGGTTGGTCACTCTCTCTTAGTCCAGCTTATGGTAAGTCGCAGACTTGTTGAGGCTCTGTGATGCTACCTTGAGCTATAAAAATAAAAGGGTGGACATAAATATAATAAATGAAAATAAAAATAATGTATTTCCACTGTAAATCAGAATGTGTAGTGTAAGCTGAAATAATTCACATTTAGAATTGTACTTTAGATAACTTTTGGTTTCCCTTTAAGCATTTGTTTAAATGTGTTCAGTTATCCTTCTCTTGATGCTAAGTTACATTCCTCCACAATTCCACACATAAAATGTATTTCCATAACAAGTAATACTTAACTGATGAAAAAAGGTAGTTGTGGAATATGGTGTCAAAAGTTTATAACCATAACTCATTGAGAAATGTACTCCTATATTTTCAGAGCCTTATTCTTAAGCATTATGTCACTCAAAAGTATTTTATTCCTTGTCTCATATTCCATGTAACAGGAACACATTTCATTCTCTTTTCTCCTACTGGATTTCTAATGTGCATGGTTATCACAGCAGACAAAGAGGTAGAATACATCATGGCATGACCCAGGACATGGCACAAAGGAAATACAGACAGATAATCAATAAGAGTCCCCTTATTATCTCCAATTTTGCCCCCAACGTTCAGGTTTCCTTCTGGCTGGAGAAAAATTCCCAGTAACAGCCTTTGACTGCAGAAAATTAAGTCCAAACAAGCCAAACTGAAGTAATTAGTTTGGCAGGGCAGGAGCAAGAACTACAGACTTGAAAGCATGGCAAAACTCACACAGTTGGGAATATGCCAGGAACACAAATAAGCCACAACAACACAAGATAAAGTCCCATTTGCTCCCAACAGCCTGCCGCACACAGCCTGCCTTTCTTATAAACTGTCTTCCCAGCTGTTAATGAAGGGAATCAGTGCCCTTTCCTCCCCTGTAAGCCACACAAACCACACTGCTCTCTTCTTCGTTCCTCCCTGTGTGCCTCCCTAGGATGAAGAGGGGGTGGGCCTGGTTCTTCCTCTGAACTCCGTCCCTCTTGTTCTATCTCTTCCCTGCTCTGCACAGCTGGACTTTTCCCTTCCCCAGCTCCCTCCATAGCCAAGGGAGCCACACTCCCATTCCCTGTTAGCTGTTTGGCTTCCTCCTCGATTCAGACTCTGACAGGGACATGGCATGGCACTTCAAATGTATTCTTATTAGCATTCTTTGTTATCTTGTGTGTAGTAAATTCACTCACAGTAAAAACTCATGCTAGGTCCAAGGATCATTAGATGTACAGGAATACATCCCACTTCATTTCTAGTGTTAGAGAGGTCATTTTTCTTTTCATTTTAGACATATTGTTGATGCAATTTTGAACCCATAGTAACAATAGTAAAAACAGCAGAAATGGAAAAAGTAGGAAACAAGGATCCATAACTGAAGCAACCACACAGCACAATGGTGAATCTGTAAGGAAGAGCAGAAAGGGATTTTGGTAGGAAAATGTTCCATTTTGGCATGTTTCAGCTAGGAGTATATTTAAAAATCATAGTATCTGCATTTAAGACAATGGAATATGATGCTTTTGCATGTAATGTAATTTTGCATTGAAGACTAAAAGGGCTATTAGAGGTTAACTTTTGTTTCTGCTTCAAAGATACTTGATATAGAACATTTTTGCTGAGAATTTAACTCACTCCCAACTTTAACTTTGACTTCTAAAAATGACAATGGATTATGTAATAGTTGTAACATGCTACCTCTTGGTAGAAGCTCATAAGAGGAGAAATATTCCACTGTTGTTCATGTCTCTCTCATTCTCTTTACTGGGTGAGTAGGGAGTAGGAGGTTATCAGGGCAGCTTCTTTAGCTTCCATCTTCCAGCCATAGAACATTGTCTGGATAATGTACTGCATTTATTCTGAAATTTGTTCTTGCAAAGTTGTATCAAATAACTTTTTTTTAAAAAAAGTAAGATTATAATTTGATACATGAACCTTACAGAAGTAACTATTTCTTATTAGAAATAATTTTAAAAAGCTCCTGACTTCATTAGTATACTCTAGAACTGTTGAGGGATGGGTGAAGAGGTTCATGCGTGTCTATAGAAGGATTTGTCAAAACGTGCAAGAGGAAAAGTGCAGTGTCTTGAGTGAAGCCTCTGGCTTTTGTCCGTGCATGAGAATAAACTTGGAAAATCCATGGGTTTTGGTTATAAAAGATCCTGATTTTTGATTGCCACTTGTGCCACTTATTCTGCAGGTTTTAATTCTTTGTGGACAACACTGACTCAAATTCTCCACAAACATATTTTATGAGGTTCAGTTAGTTTTCAAATTAAAACATAACATTTAAAAGAAAAATCAGGAAAAAATCTAATAAATGCTACATGTTCCAGTCTGTTCAAGAGCCCAAACACTTTTATTTATTGTCTGTCAACATCTTTATTTCATGAGCCTCTCAAACATATATTTCTTTTTAAAAAATTATCCAATGTTATTTTTTAGAAACACGAAGCGTTACATTCCCAACTTAATATAACATTACTGTCATGGCCTTTTAACACGTCTTGTTAAAAATTATTGAGGATGAGATATTATAAAAGTCATAACAGGCAGGCAGACTGGTATCATGGCAATCTGTTATATAATCCTTCAAACAAAAGTACACCAAAACTCAAAACATGAAACAGATTAAATCAAAAGAGACTGTAATCTCAGGAAAATGCATAGTTGATTAATTATTTGAAAAGATATGCACAAAATTCAAACATAGATCTCTCACATTGCTTCATGGAAAGTTAAATGTGCAGGAGTTTCAAGAACTTTGCTGGTGATAATTGTTTCTGTTTCTATGGCAACATATTCTGAATTGCTTGTCACATGATGGTATTCATTATAAAATAGATTTGATACAAAATATTGGAGACATGAAGCTTTTAGTTTAAATCCTTTATTTAAAGATCTGCAGTAACCTGAAATATAAATGACTTCAGTTAGTGCTTTTCAATTAATTCAAGCATAAACATCGACAGAAGGTATTTCAACACTTGAATTCACTGATGGCTGTCTTCTACCATATTCTTTTTGAAATAGTCTTAATTGTTTATGGGATGGAAGAAGGGATATCTATTAAATGGGAGGGAAAGAGTAAAATAGACTGTTCTATTTTATAGGATTGAGATAAATAAACACATACTTTTAAGAATAAATGAGATTCCATAGTCACATAGCAGAACAGATACTGGCCTATTGATTTGATATGTTTTAGGTATTCCTTCCCATTCTAAAGCACTCACTCTGCATTGAAAATAATTAGGTAAAATTACTATTTTTAATAATCTAAAATTATCTGAGTTCCAATTATCTATTTTGTGCAGATAATGTCTCTTTCCATAAACTCTCCTGTTAATTAATTACTAGTGTTATTATAACTAGTGTTGTTACCGTATATACTCGCATATAAGCCGATCTCGCATATAAGCCGACCCTTAAAAAACTGCCCCAAAATGAGGAATTGTTGCAAAAACTCACAGGAAGGTTATTAAGGACCCCAAGATACCATGGTGTGTTGTTTGGGCTAATTAACGAACAAAGGAGTTATCAAGTTAGTGGCATGCACTGATAAGGCTTTCATTATCAAGCATGTTGTTTGTAGGAAACAATATTAAGTCATAATATACCGGCGAGTAATGGTAGAAGTATCTGAATGTACTTATTGCAGTAATGGTATAATATGCACTTATCATAGCAAAAGCTTTGCAGAAAGAGCTAAAATGAGAATAAAAAGCATTATTGTTTGCGTTTATACCTTTTTATTTATTTTCACAATTAAAACTCTGTGTCTCAGAATCCTTCAAAATTCATCTCACCATACCACTAGATTCTGCAATTCCCTCAAGAGAGATTGTTTCCAGTCCTCAATGTATAGTTTGACATTTCTTCATCCCGGCATTCATTCATGGCTTGATCTTCTTTGTCATTTTCTGCCAGATACTCATCACTGGTCTCATTTTCAGCTGTTAAATTGCTATTAATCACCTCCTGCGATAATCAATACATTCAGTGCAACTGCTAATTATTGCTTGCTAAGAAATGCAGGACATTATTAAAAAGGATTTGTAGACTTTCTGTACATTTCTTGTAAATCATATCCGCATGCAGTCTTTCCACGTCAAGAACACATACTGGTGGCAAAGGATGGGGCGTTTGAATTTCCTTTGGCTGTTAGTTTATCAGCCTGCATCTGTCCATCTACACTGTGGTCGCGGGACAGGCAGCTTGGAGCGCGGGAATGGAGCTGCGGTACAGGTTGTTTGCATGTGTGCTCTATGGGTAAGGGAGTCTGGCTTTCAGGCGGCTAGAGCATCTAGGGGCGTGTAGCATGTCCAGTCAACCACTCTGTAGTGACTGCATTGATGGCTGTTGTGTGTTCTGAACGTCCATGTTAGACTACCCTTTTAAACCTTTTTTTGGTTAGAGGCTGGAGCGTCTGATGACTGGTGCCCTAGACAGCATGGAGTAGTTTCTTTGAGAGAGACTCTCCATTTATCTCGCGCACCTCCACACGTTGATCTGTATTCTATTTGATTACGCCGCTTTCTATCATCCAGTTGAGACTCATCCTTTGGATGGCTGAGTGGATGAGCACACCACTGGAAATTTTGTTCTTTTGAGGGGTTTTTTCCGCTTTCTGAAGATTTACCTATTGCTTCACCCATTTCTGCCAGTGGCAACTTCGGCAACCACTGTTAGTAAAATGGTTTGTATTTTGGTGCCGCTGTCTGTCTTATATGAAGCGAATGGTTTTTTTTTACCCTTTTTGGTGTTCAATGTTTTAAGTGGCTTGCAATGATCAAAGACATGAGATAGGGTCTCGGCCCATATTGCTCAATCCCTGCATGAGAAGGAAAATCCACCAGTCTTTGCATTTATATTTTATTCACCGTTGGAAACGTTCCATGACGTCACATTGTTCCAGGGCTCAAAAGTTGTTGATGGGCAAGCTTTTGGGTACTATACTTTTGTTTCTTTTGTACTTAGTGATTATCCATTTCTCTTTCAAAAAACCCTTGTACACCAGCCGCGGGGGAAGCAGTGAAGGTTGAGTACCTTGTACATATTTTTCCAGATTTTTGGCCATGACTGCAATCGCTGTAAGCCGCAAGCGCCAATCATAAGACAACTGCTAGCCAACTTCTGGTCCTTTAGAGCTCAAACAGCTCAAGAAAGGAGGTTCGACACTCTTTTCACGATTTGCAGGGATATGACCAGGGATCCTTTGGGCCCTCTTTTTTGTACGTTTCTGAACTGGGCGGTGCAATCCGAATGTACTATCCTTTCTCCACTCTTCGTAATAATTGCTACTCATTTCTCGACTCCAAAGTGTGTTTGCTGCTATGTAGATCAAAGGTTGCTTTTGTTTCTTGCAGCCTTGATACTTTTAGTTTTAACAAGAGCAGCATCCAGACATTCTTTTTTTTCTTTTAACATCAGACATATGGTATAATTTCGGTTGAATGCGATTTTTACTTGGCAGAACTTTACTAAATGCACGAGAACTCGGACACAGGTGCTGATACTGATGGGATCGCCAAACTACAAGCGCGTCATTGAAATAACTAACGCAATCAGAGCCGTGTTATATCGGTGGGAGAAAAAAGCACAAATAATGGCACCCGCAGAGTAAAAAGATGTCGCCCATGATATGGTATATATCGGCATGCGATAATGGTAATAAGTCGATCATATTGCTTGTGACTCTCAGGACAGTGGCTGTGGTGGGTGTGGCAATGTCATTTGTGTCAAGAGGAATCCGAGATTTATTGCCACGTATAATGCATGAATCCCCGGCCAGTCCCCCAAATTTGAAAAAAAAAAAAGCGTTCTAAAGTCGGCTTATATGCGAGTATATACGGTATTACTGTTTCAGAAGAGAAGTCTGAATTGGTTAAAACAAGAAACAAACTTTTTTCATTGCAAACTGAACTTCATGGGATATCCAGCATTTTTACAAATTGCTTTGGTCCCACAATAAGCTTATGAAAGTGCTCACTTTTCTTAAATATGTTTCTGTTGATTTTAACCTGTAAATCAAAACTTTCTTTAATAATTTTTCTGGATATTGTCTAGAATTCATGGGCTCTGGTTATACAAAATTTAGATTTTCTTGTCTAAAGATGTCCATGATTTCACTTGAATATGTTAGTTATAGATTATAACTCTTGTTAATTGGCTCACTATATTATCTTCTCCTAAAAATGAACTAATTAAAATGAAAAGAAAAATATGCTTAGGTGAGATAAAATTTCAGATGTACATGGAAGTGGGAAAATTTGGTCAGAACTCTGGAGACAACTTTCTTGTGTGAAAGCCCTGAAGAACCTAGAAAGGAAGTATTGTTTTGTAAAGGAACATTCATATGTGCAAAAATTATGTACTGTACATATAAATAAAAACAAATATGACAAAGTACTGTAAAACTCTAGTAAAATAGTTAAGGACTGTTAAACCCATTAAATTTTTGCTACCCAGAGCATTGGGGTGAAAAAATGTTTGGTAATAATTTATGTACAATTGAAGATAAATTTAAAGGAAGTCAAGTTGTAGCACTTCTTGTGAAAAACACGTTTCAGGAGGATGCAGTTTTTAAACCTGAAACTTTGGTGCAGTTTTAAATGGTAACAAACTGTAAGCTTCCATTTTGATGCATTTTACCCCACAATATTCTAGTCTTCTACTCTAAAGAGTAGATCACGTAAAAATAATAGATAGCACAACTATTTTTCAAAGGAGTGTCAGTTTACTACCAATTTCTCTTGAGTAATGTAATTGTTCTGGATGTAATGAAGCAACATAGAATTAACTTATAGGATAATGGTAAAAAATACCACTATCATATAAGAATTAATTGTAAAAGCTGAAAAGTGGCTTGCATGGAACTTGATTTGCATCAGATATTATAGTCGCCAGAAGGGTGATATTCATGAGCTAGGTTGTGACATGCTAACAACTGTAAACAAATTAACCAGAAAATTATAATGTGCGAAAGCAAATGTACATATTTATTGAAAATTATTTATCATATTAGCTCACAAAGTATAAATCTGTAATATGATTCTTCATCCCGAAATACTTTGTTTTGTAGGATTTTGAATTAAATAATGAATTGAAGATGAGTGTTCTTAATCTACTAGAAGAAGTTTTGAGAGATCCCGACCTTTTGCCACAAGAAAGGAAAGCTACAGCAAATATCCTGAGGTAAAGAGGATCTATGAATTCCATAACAGAAGTATTATAAAAGAAAAAGAAGTGTGATCGATTCAGATGTTTAATTTCACTGTATCACTTTAAAAAGGGGGAAATATAATTTTGTTACAAAAATGTGGTGCTGATCAACTGTTTCATAGAGTTAAAGCCATTTTAATCTTTCTCTGATCATATACTGTAAAATTATACTCATGAAAATTTTTTGTTCTTTTCACCAAAAGTTTGATTGCAAATTAAAAATATATCAACATTCTAATGACTGTATATTACATACAAGCAATTTGAGAAGTTAAGCCCTTCCAATAAGTTATCCAAGCTACTTGTTTACATGATAAAAGCAATAATTTCCAGTTTTAGACAGTTTTGAGCGCTGCAATTGAAAAGCCAAACATTTCGAAAGAAGTAGCAGCAAAATATTCTTCGGCAAGAAAAGCTACGGAAAACTTGTATAGCATTTTATATTGTGGTGGCGGTGCAGTGGTTTGAATGCAGTATTGCAGGGCTAGTTCTGCTGACTGCCGGTTACCAGCAGTTGGCAGTTCAATTCTCACCAGCTCAAGGTTGACTCAGCCTTCCATCCTTCTGAGGTCAGTAAAATGAGGCCCAAGATTGTTGGGAGCAATACACTGGCTCTGTAAACCACTTAGAGAGATCTATAAAGCACTGTGAAGCAGTGTAGTGCTACTGCTATTAAACAACATAATGAATATGTTAGTCTGGACAGCATCATAAAGCTCTTATTTCTGGTGTTATTTGTCCTAAGACCTATCCTCATTTTCTGACAGGCTTACATTGATGCCTATATAATTAACTTTTGTATTAAAACAATTGACACAGATAATTTGCTACCCCTACCAACAGGTTGGTAGATAGTGGATCTGAGAATCAGTATAAGTGGATGTGCAAGGGATTGAACATCAATATTCAATGAATGATTTTTCATATTTCCATGTGATTTTGAAGACAGGTTTTACATTAAGTGTTTCAGGGGTCTCTCTTGGTTTTATAAATGTATGGAAATAGTATGGAATACTCTGTATCTGGCATGTATTTATAGAGTACTAGAGACATGATAATTGAAAATCATTCTGAAAATTTAAGACTTACATGGCATCAGTGGAACTTATTTCTGAAAAGACATTAAGAATTATGGCTATCATTTATTAGATACTCTTTCAAAACAGCAATCATGAAGATGCATCTTGTAAGTTCATCTTAGGGAAGTTTTTGGTCATATCCCACTTTGTTGAAGCAAGGAGAAGAGATGCAAAGGCTTAATTGTTGCTTCCATTTTGCAGAATACCTACCCTTTCAATTAAGACTTCTTCTCTCCCCTATAATGTTCCAGAAGCAGCTACTAATTTTTCTGTGAAATATTTGGTTAATTTGTTTTTGCTGTCTTCAATTTATTTCACTTTGAATGACTTATTCATGTATTTGTACTGTTTAATTAATTTTCCTGTCATTATAATTTATAATTATAATTTATTATTGATTGCTGTAATGTTGATTACATATTATTTTGAAGTATTTATGTTTGTTGTTTTGTAAACCACCATGAGTCTGCATTGATTGATTTGACAACATACTAGTAGAATAAACAAGCATATATAAACACTTGGAATACCCATAAGGTAAATATTAAAAGTAGCACAAAAGACTGCAAAAATTTCATTGTGATATAAAATATATCGCTAATTATTTTTAGGACACTTTCTCAGGAGGATCAAGATGACACACACTTAAAAATAGAAGATATAATGCAGATGGTAGGTTTATTTAAATAAATATATTTGGCTTATTTTTTATTTATGTAAATCGAACTTATTCTCTGGAAATTATGCTTGACTATTCCATTATTACAATCTTTTTTGCACATTCTTTGTTACATTTTCCTTTGATTACTAGGTGTTTCAACTGTTCAGTAGTTACAATGAAACAAAATAGCTATGAATATGAACTTTGGTTTGTTGAGATGTGCAAAATGTGGAACTTTCATTTCAGTATACTAAGGAAGTTGATTAAATTGACTCATACCTTCAGAAACTATTTATATATCATCACTTTATATATTTTATTACACAAATCATTTATTTGCATAGCCATCCATCTCACAAAAAAGTGATTCTAGGTATTGTGCAATAAAAATAGTAAAATCAAAATACCAAAAGAGGTACAATTAAAAAGACATCATGCAATATTATTAATAACAAGGTGGTAAGGAGAAAAATTGATGTTAAAAACAGTGCTGCCATCTTATTAAATCACCATTTCTTTGAGATTCCTAAGCCTGCAACACAGCGCTGTTTTGAGGATTTTTAGAAGAGTATCAAGGATAGGACTAATCTCACCTTGGTGACGGGAGATTGATATTCTACAGGGGGGCAACATGGCAGAAAAGGCTCTCTCCTGGGCTCCACCAGAGGAAATTATTTCACCAGAAGGAACAACAGTATATTCTTCCAGACCAGATGGACAGGTACATGTAAATCAGGTGGAGGTAGCTCTTCAAATAAACCTTCAAATGGCTATTTAAATTGCAGTGGCAATTTGCAAGAAAAACATAAACAGGAACTTATTTTTAAAAAGTGAAAATCTGCTAAACATGGAAGAGTTATTTATGTAGAGGAAATATCAAGTTGAATTGGAAGCATAGAAAGTTTTAAACAGTGTGAAGTTCCTGATGTAACTGTGACAGCTTGTTCAAGACTTAGGCATATTATTTACTGTGTTAAGCTTCTTTTTCCTATTCTGTTCTAGGAACACGAATACTCTAGGATTCTGCACATACTATGCTTGTTTATTTTAAAAATTGTGTATTAGCAAGTCTTTACAACTCTCCATTGTCTATAGTATTTTATCCCTGTAAATTTGTTTGAATCCACGAGGAGGCATATACAGAATCTGAAGATTTATGGAAGTACAAGAAATATTTAAAAGAAAAGAAAAGAAACCCAAATACAGCTGTCCATTTCAAGAATAACCAGGTTCTGATTAAGTAGCCATAATGCTACTGGTTGAAATGAGGTGGAAAAAAAATGGTTTACTAGAAGAGGGCATGTCTGATTGGCTGGAATGCTGAATAACAACACTCTACAGGAAGTCTTTGAACTATGACTGCAATTGGGACTGCATTGTTGGTCGCTAAGCAGTGTGGTCATAATGTGTGATGTTATGTAACCACATCAGCAGTGCCAGCAATCTAGGCAGTCTTGATATTTGCTTAACCGCAGAGACGTGGATTAAGCGAAAAGTGAAAAGATCCCAGGTAAAGAATGCAGGGATGCCTCAGGAAGGAGATGGAGGCCTTGGGGGCCCCACATGAGTTGGCAAGCCACACTTGAGTTGGGGGAGTGGGGGTTGTGGAAGGCCGGGGAATGAGGGCAAGGGGTAAATGCATGTGAACACAGGGAGGCTAGGGAAAGGGCATGTGTGCAAGTGCAGGGTTATCTGGGAAAGAGGAAATGGGAACTGGGGGGGGGAGGGGTAGAATGCTGGGTGCAGGGAGAGTGGGGAAAGAGAACATGGGATATAGGCATGTGTGTGACTGCAGGGAGGCCATAGTAAAAGGGTTGAGTGATCTGTCCATATGTACAGCACATTTGAACCCAAAGTAACAGGACATGGTGTATTTGCCAGTGAAGGAAGAAAGGAGGGAGTAGTGCATGCACATGATGAAAGGCTGGGCATGAGGGAGACTTGTCTGAGTGACTTGCAGTCTTCCCTATCAATTTCCCCATTGACTTTGCCTGTGAGAAAGTTCAGAGAAGATGACAAATGACAGTCCAGGACTGGAATGCTGCAACTGGTTGTACGTGGAAGCAAGTTGCCAAATGCTTGTATTTTGTTCACGTTTCCATGAGATGATGCAATTATTATAAGTATGAGCTAGTTGCCAAGCACTCAGATTTGCTCACATGACCATGGGGTGCATTGGAACAGATGGACTTTTAAGGAAACCTTAAATGTAAGGAGAAATGAGAAAATGCCCCCAAAATGCCTCATTAGTAAAAGCACAAAGCACATTTCAAATCTTGCAACTTCAGGGAGTCCTCAGGTTATGGCCACTCATTCAGTGACTGTTCAAAGTTACAACACCACCAAATGACAGGGATTTAAACCCAGTCACAGTGAGCCATGGCCACATAATTACCATTTGCAATCTTCCCTACTTAATTCCCACACGCAAAGTCAATAGGGAAGCCACAAGAAAAAGACGCATGTTCAGTGGTGGGATCCAATTTTTTTTACTACTGATTCTGTGGGCATGGCTTGGTGGGCGTGGCAGGGGAAGGATACTGTCAAATCTTCAGTCAGAGGTGGCATTTTATGGTTCTTTGAACTTCTCAAAATTTCTGCTACTGGTTCTCCAGAACTGGTCAGAATCTGCTAAATACCACCTCTGCACACATTGTTTCCATAATTTGCTCCTGCCACTTTTTCTTCAAGAAGCCTGGCAGCAGAATGTCCTCTGTGGCTCCCTTTCCATTATTGCCCCATAGCAGCTCCTGCCAACCTGTCCATGCTCCATAGTGCCGACCGGTTGCCCGGCCTACATTGGCTTATCCTTGCTCCATCGTGCCCACCTATGGACTGTTCTCACTCAATAGCACTGCTCACAGCTTATGGACCACCTGCTCTGAGTAGCACCCACCTGTGGCACTCACTGACCCACCCCCAGCAGCTCTAGCTCACTGGCTCGCTTGCTTAGCATTACAGTCATTTGAGGTCCTTTCTTAATGAACTATACAGTCTCTGGCTTATGGCGGCACCTAGGATTATTAAGATTGCTGTTGCTGTTGCTCAGCACTCCAGAAGATAGGTTTAAGATACAGGAGGATCTTGACAGACTTGAACATTGGACACTAACAAAATGAAATTCAATGATGAAAAAAGTAAGGTTCTACATATCGCAAGAAAAATCAAATGCATAGGTACAGTATATGTGGTACTTTGCTCAATAGTAGTAACTGTGAGAGGGATCTCGGAGTGCTAATGGACAACTATTTAAATATGAGCCCACAGTGTGCAGCAGCTGCCCCCAAAAATGTCAGCACAGTCCTAAGCTGCATAAACAGAAGGATAGAATCAAGATCACGTGAAATTGCCACTTTATAATGCCTTGGTAAGGCCAAGGCATACTGCATTCCAAGGCCACTTGGAATACTGCATTCAGTTTTGGTCACCATAACATAAAAAATATGTTGAGACTAGAAAGAGTACAGAGAAGAGCAACAAAGATGATTAGGGAACTGGAGGCTAAAACATGAAGAATGGCTGCAGGAACTGGATATCTTTTAATGAAAAGAAGGACTAGGGGAGACATGATAGCAGTGTTCCAATATCTCAGAGGCAGGACAAGAAGCAATGGGTGGAAACTAATCATGAAGAGAAGCAACCTAGAACTAAGGAGAAATTTCCTGACAGAACAATTAATCAATGAAATGGCTTGCCTTCAAAAGTTGTGGAAGTTTTTATGAAGAGATTGGACAACAATTTGTCTGAAATGATATAGGGCTTCCTGCTTGAATGGGGGTTGAAGATCTCCAAGGTCCCTTCCAACTCTGTTATTCTATTATATTCTATTCTAAGTGATGTAATCATGTGATGTGTTATGGCTTGTGTCAGTGTATAGAGTTGTGTGTAGAGTTCATGAATTGGAATAGACATGATAACAGGTCAGCCAATAGGGACTGTTTGGTGACCCAGACAGCTCGGACCCTTGTTCAGAGGTAACTTGGAACGTACAGCTGTTATAGGATTTAAGCGTAAAGGTAAATGATTCTTTAATAGTGTTTGAGGGTAATGCTGCTTGCATTAAAATGGCAACAAGTGACAGAATAAAGAATAGAAGCAACCATGGACATTAAGTATTGTAATATCAGAGAAGCCATCAAATGTAAATTAATTATCTTGCTTCACTGTTCTTCAGAGGATAATCTGTCATGAAGGGAGGAGGCAGTATCTAAAAGTTCATGATTTGGAAGAGACATGGTAACAGGTCAGCCAATGTGGACTGTTTGGTGCCCCAGACAGCTCGGAGCCTGGGTGTGATTTAGCTTGACTGATTTGTCCACAAGAGTTGTTTTTTCCTTGCAATATTGCCTCTGTATTATATTGCTCCTGTGCCTATGAAGCTTCTGTGTTTCTTTGCTTCAGTTCTGGTGGTTCTGATTGCTTTTGCTTCTGCTTCTTGTTCTTGTACTTGCTACCATGTTGCAAGAACTGCATGGGTATTGTATACGTGCATCATGTTTTATATTATTGCTTATAAACAAGTTTCTCCTATAAATGAATCCTGCTGAATTATTTACTTGTGTGCTGGTTGGATTGCTTCAAACTCTTGACAGTTTAGTGATGGAAAATCTGGATAGAAATTGCTGTCATAACTTGAGGACTCCTGTAAGATTGGAAAACTGCAATAAAATTGTTTTATTAGTTTATAACATTAGGAAAATAATTCTCAGTTTCAGAAATAAGAGCTCATGAAATGCTGTTTTGAATGATGGAGAAATGAGAATATATTCTGTCAATGCCCTTTTGGAAGTACTCTTAACTTCTAAAATCTTAACGTATTAATTTTAGGAATTATAAAATAAAATATTAAAATTTTGAGAGAAGTTCATTAATATGTATAAAATGATAAACTTTTTAAAATCTGAGTAAATAATCTATTGGCAAAAAGGAAAATTCATTCTCGGAGATGATTTTTTTTTAATGTACTGTATTTTATGTTTTATTTCTGTTGAAATCAGTTCAGCGAGAACTGATTTTGCTCTAACTCTTTTTCCTAAATAACAGAGAGCATATTTACACAAGTGCTTTTCCCTTTCAGGATTTTCCTTCCACAAATAATATAAACAGCTATTACCTAATATTGTAGAAAACAAATTCAAAGGTTATAATTGCTTCTTAAACAGTTTAAAATATATTTTTTCCTTATAGCTAGAGTGTCCAAAACCAGAATGCTTTGAAACATTATCAGCGATGGAACTTGCTGAACAAATAACTCTCTTAGATCACATTGTCTTCAGAGGCATACCTTATGAGTAAGTGGTGTTCCAATCATTATTATGGGAATTGAAATATTTCTAAGCAAAGGTTTGGATAGTACAAGAATTTGCAACAAAATTGGAATGGATCATACATACAGTAGAAATGGAATCAGTGCATATCTCTCAGCGTGAGTGGATCATGAAAGTCTCATATCAAAGCACAATACAGCGATAGCACACTATTTCTTAGTTGTTCTTTGTGAGGAGGATGCAGTTATTTCCTGAAAAGCGTATCATATCTGTGTATAATAAAGCTCCAAAGAACCAATTAAAAATGTTGTATGTGCTGCCAATTCAAGAAATCTGTAGGACAGATAGCAAGCCCATTAAAGGCTGAATATGTAGCATTCAGGGAAGGACCATTCAAAAGTAGAGAATTTATTTCTGAATATAAAGGAACCAGGTTCAATTTATTACATTGCTAAGTAAAACTTGGAATAATTATTTGTGAAATTTTGGTTTGAAAATCAATACTACTTCTAGACAGTTGACATATACTGTATGGGTCAGATGGATGAGCACTCTGATTCTGTAGAAGGTGGCTTTATGTTTCCTAATGTCTGTACTTTGTTTACTTTTTTTAAACAGCAAAGAGAAGGAGCTACCATTTTCAAAGCATATTTCATTAATTTCTTGTTTGGAGGGGGAAAGGGAATAATGAGTGTAAAGAAGTTATATAAAGCAGTATAAGTGATTCACACTGTATGATCATGTTAAATAGGGAAATAAGTTGATTTCAGTGGGACCCTATTGTAGCATAAAAGGTTTAGGACTTTTCTCCTAATTCTTCTTACTTTAAAGATCTGACTAGAGAAAGTTTACCAAAGAAAATATGGGTTTTTTTTTAACAAACCTTGTTCGCTAATTTAATTAGGCTTTAAGTAAAGGCTTTTACATTTATAACCAATTCATTTTTAGTAGTTGAGAAGAATTCATTCCAGAATGGTGAAGCTGTCGCCAAAGTAAGTGGAACAAACAGAAATAAATATTCTCTGTTTTTTGCATTTCTTTCCCCCCCCAGAGAATTTCTTGGGCAGGGTTGGATGAAATTGGATAAAAATGAAAGAACACCTTACATTATGAAAACCAGCCAACATTTTAATGATGTGAGTTGTAATAGAAATAGAGAATACTTTTTAAGAATATAAGAATGCTAGATTAAAAATATTTCTGAGACCATAAAAGTTACCAAAGGATTCCAGTTTTCCTGAAGAGTATCCAAGCAGTTTGGTTGTAAAGCCCCTGTCATACTGCACCAATGGATGGAAAGAGGATGTAAAACGGAGAAAAACACTTGCCATCCGTTGGTTAACGGCGATTTGCTTTCCGTTTGTAATCACTGCATACGTTTTGCTCCTCTTTAATCCGTCCAGCATCCGTCTATTGACAATTCATCCGCTAGAGGGTTTATGAGCTGCTGAAACTTTTTGCTTGAAAATATATGCCAATTGGCGTCCGTTTGATCCCGCTAGGCAATGCGTTCTGCATCCGTTTACGAGCATCCGGCTATCTTCGCGCTAGGCATTACCGCTACCATCCGTGCAAGCTCGATCCACTCAGTTGGTAAACGGACGCAGGGAGGAAGCGGAACGGATGCAAGAACGGATTGAGATACAGATGCAAAGCGATGCAGCTTCGCAAAGAAAGCATTTAAAACGGAAAAGAACGTCCGCAGAGGGGACAGCTATTTCGGATGTTAAAGGAATGTCTAGAGGAATGCTAGAGGAATGCACAAGGACACATTGGGGAAAACCTATATTGCCTATAAAAAGGGGGAGCAACTCACCTGGAGTCTATTTACAGATCCAGAAGCCCTGCTGTGGCGACCTCTGGCAAGTCTTCACTCTGGATCTTGCTCTTCTCACAAGCATCCAGTCATGTCCACGCACTCGGATCGTAACAAAGTCTTTTGGCAGGCCACCATCGTTCTGCAACGTGCGAAGCCATCTACAGCTCTTGAACTGCCTAACTAAGGGAAAGAAAAGGAGGCGGGGCACAGATGCGTCTGGTCGAAGATGGAATTCGGGAGAAGAGCAGAGTAGTGGACTGTAACAACAAGCTGATGGTGGGCTCAGGAAACGAAGACATGCGTGCATTCCAGAACTTCATGAGGATGCCTCAGCCATGTTTGATCGAAGTTGTGCAGCGAGCTGACACCCCAGTTTGACGCAAGCAGAGCAGCAACAAATTCCACCCCAGCCTGGACCCTGGGCTCAAAGGTGGACTCACTCTGGAGGCACCTGGCTCAAGGGACCACCTACAGGAGCATACAGTAGCGTGGAGGGTGCCACACAACACTCATCAGTCTTGTTGGTCAGAGAAGTGTAGCAAGCCATCACGAAAGAATACATGGAGGAGCTCCTCCAGTGCCCACGCACCACTGAAAGAAGGCTGGAAGAAGTTGGCAGAGCAGTGGTATCAGAGAGTTGGACTTCCCACACACTGTTGGAGCCAATAGTGGGAAGACAACTGGTGCCTGCAAAGCTTCAGCCAAGTCAGGGTCCACTTATCACACATACAAGGGTTCTTTCAGCATCATCCTCTCGCCATTGGTCGATGCTGACAACAAGTTCATGTACAATGATGCTTCACGGAAGAAACGGGTCAGCTATCAGATGCCCAGGTATACAACGCCAGTCCCTCAAGGATGGGCTGGAACGCAACCTGCATCATGGGCTTCCAGATCAGAACCCTGCCAACGACAACGCAAGATGTGGGCCTTACTTATCATGGGGGGATGACGCCGTTCTCCCTCAGAACCTAACCTCATGAAGCCCTACACTCCAGAGTGCCTCAACGCCGTGAAGAGAGGAAATCTTCAACTTACAGGCTGTTCCAGTGGCAAGGCGGGTTGGTGGAGATGCCTTTGGCATCTGGGCCAACAAGGTTCCAGTGTACTTCTCACCACAATGCAAGCATCGCCCAGAGACCGTGAGGAGGAATCGTGGAAGCTTGCTGCAAGTCACCTGCACAATCTTCATGGCGCACCTGCTACCACAGTTGTTGCAGACACAGGCTCGGTGGACCTCCAACAAGGCAATGGGAACATGGAGCCTGGGAAATGGAGGCAGGGCGAAAGTGATAGATACTGGTGGATTGTGCCAAGGCCCAAGCATAGCTTCATGTCGAAGGGAAGGAGGCAGGCAATCTCCTGAAACACTGGTGCAAACTCCCCAGCGCTGAGCGGTGGAGTGGAAGACAGGATGAATAGATGTTTAAATGATTGTTCCCTTCAAGCCTGTCTCATCACATCGGATGAATTGGGCCATGTATGTTGGGTGGCCTACAATGAACAGGGCAGATTTAATAAAGAGTTGTGTTTATGTTGGACATGTGTGGATCATGATTAAATGTTATGATAATAAAAGGGCCATAGGTGCGGCACCTGGGAGGGGTGGACCATCACAGTCCACTATCTGCAACTGGAGGTATTATCTATTCCACAGCTATGTACCATTCCAAAGGTATCGCTGCCCACCCACTGCTTCCTTACCCATCCATCAAACATGCCAGGCAAGCCATTTCTAAGTTCACTGCAGGACTATATTAAAAAAAAGAAATGAGGCGAAGTTTGCGTGAATCAAAGCTGACTTTATTAACAGGCAAGCAACAAAGAGAGCAAGGATGAGCCAAGCTCAAGTGCCACGAAAGAACACAGTCCACCACGGTAGCCAGCAAGCCTCAGTCTGCTGCGCACCTTCCTACTGTGGTCCGCTCAGCTCATGGGGGGGGGTGAAGGGTTCAGGTGCTGTGGCAGGTGGCTGGTGCTGGAGTGCTTGTCTGACACGCATTGGGGTGCAGCATCAGCAGAAGTTAGCACACCAGCAGAAGCACACCGCAGAACAGCAGCAGCAGCTCTCCAGGAAGCAGAACAGGCAGAAGCAAGCAGACAGCTCCAGCCCAGAATAGCGAGCCCGTGGCTATACGAAGCCGCCAGCAGAAGCAGAGTGAGGGCGCAGGGGGCGGGATGGTAGCCCCTGTCCCTCTTGCCCGAGGGCGTGCGCAGGCAGAATTGGCTGAGGCTTTTCTGTTCTTCCCCATGGTTGTGGGGTTGCTGGTGGCAGGGGAGGCTGGCAGGAACCTAAGGCCTGGCAGCAAGGCTGGCAGGCAGGCAGGCACCAAGGCTTGCAGGAAGGCTGGCACAAAGGCTTTGGCAGGCAGGCAGGCGCCAAGGCTGGCCAGGCAGGCACCAAAAGGCTGGCAGGAAGGCTGGGCAGGCAGGCCTAGGCACCAAGGCTGGCAGGAAGACTGGCAGGCAGGCAGGCACCAAGGCTGGCAGGAAAGGCTGGCAGAAGGCTGGCAGGCAGGTAGGCACCAAGGCTGTCAGGCAGGCGGAACCAAGGCTTGGCAGAACAGACTGGCTTGCAGGGAGGCTGGAAAGGCAGGCTGGCATGCAAGAGCTGGCAGGCAGGCAGACAGACAAGGCTGGCAGGAGGCTGGCAGCAAGGCTGGCAGGCAAGGCAGCAGCAAGGCTGGCGGAGCCTGGCAGCAGGCTTGCAGGCAGGCATGCAGGCAGGGCCAGGTAAGGGCTGTCAAGTACCTAGCAGTCCAGCAGCAGGTCTTTCTCTGAATGGTGACTGCTTACGAAGCGGCTCCCTTTATATCGCGGGGCTTTGCAAGCACATCCCTGCATGCGCAATTAACGTTCAGCACTCCGTCTAGGCTTTCCGCTGTGCAATCTGCTAGGCTTCCCGCGTGTGCATCCGCTTATCCGCTCTGCATCCGTGTAATCCGTTCCGCGTCCGCTTTGGCTGCGGCCCGCCAAGCCTACGCGGGAGTGCCCAGTCTGCTCCCATTCCCGCTTCATCCGCTAGGCTCTGTTCCGCATCCCGCTTTCCTCGCTCTGCGTCTCCCGTGTCCCGTTCCTTTCCCGTGTTATCCGCTTGGTATTAGCAAAATTTTTGCCCTTTTGGTAGCGATAACAACGACTGGAACAGGGAACATTTTTCTCATCCGTTGTGTCCTTTTTACTAACGTTTTGCATCCGTTGGGCAGTGTGACAGGGCCTTAAGCATTTTAAAAAGTAGAATCTTAAGAAATCTGTTGAGATTGCCAAGCAATGGCAAAAGAAACTAAATTATATTTTATTAAGATATAGTATAAAGCAAATTGTTCCTTATTACTTTGATTAATTATTTTTGTTTAGATGTCATATTGCTTTGTTGCTCTTAGTATACTATTGGAATCTATTGTACAGCGTTTCCTTTACTATCTGTTCAATGATTTCTTTGTTTTTGTTTTTGTTTATTAGAGACTTTTGCAACCTAGCACCTCTCAAATTAAATTAAATCATTAATTTAAATATGTGTTTAAATCAGTCTTATAAATGCAAATATTTATGCTGCTGGTTCTTTCATTTAGATGAGCAATCTTGTAGCATCCCAAATTATGAATTATACTGATATCGGTTCCCGTGCTAATGCCATTGAGAAATGGGTTGCAGTGGCAGATATTTGCCGATGTCTACACAATTACAATGGTGTCCTTGAAATCACATCAGCCTTGAACAGAAGTGCAATCTACAGACTAAAGAAAACCTGGGCAAAAGTTTCTAAACAAGTAAGTAATTAATATTGACATTTCACAAAAAGGCTTACTCTTGGGTGAAAGAGATTGTCCATCCCTGTGAGATAACTGTTGAGCACCAAATTAATCATGAGAAAATTGTGCAGTTTATTTAACCTAATATTTTTGGTATCCTTTTCATGAGAGTGCATTTCTGGATATATTACTGTAAAAGTTTAAATATTATTCTTGCAGAAATGACATGTTTTTCATGTAAGTGTCTGATGCAGCCATGAATTCATTTAAACAATTTTATGATGAGCCTGTTTCAGGACTGTTATGGTTAGTATGTTGTAGGACAGAATTCTGACTTTGATATGTGCATTTGAACAAGTTGAACAAAGCAATGAATACACATATACAGGTTTTTCTGTGCCAACTTCTTATTCCAGTTGGGCTATGTTTAATGAAGATTACTTGAAGAACTACACATTTCTCTGAAGCTAAATTCTTGTTTAGGAAGCACTTTCTGTATTCTATAACATTATTGTCATTTTTTTGTTTGTAGACTAAAGCTCTTATGGATAAACTTCAAAAGATTGTGTCATCTGAGGGAAGATTTAAAAATCTGAGAGAAACACTCAAGAAGTATGTCTCTTATTTTGTTCTAATTACTGTATGATTTAAAATTTGCATCTATAGAGGATGACAGACTAGTTTTTTTTAAAAAAGCATTAGACTTTTCTTTCTTCAACCTAGCAATCATTGAGACAATTTTGATTTAAACCTGAAATCAAAACTTTGTCAGTGATGGCTAATTTGGATTCACTTCCATATTCTTTAATAGGTTTCTCTTCAGGAAGGGTTCAGTCTCTTTTTCTCCTGCTTCTTACTCTGAGCTGTTTGTTCTCCCTAACATCTGTGTAATAAGGAGAACAGAAGATATTAAAGCCTGAATGCTATTATGACCTTTTGATTTAGCTAAAGATCACATCCACGGCACATTTGATTATACCCCTGGTTTGTAGAATGGAAGCTTCTGTTACAAAGTTGTTCCCCTTGCATCCAAAATCCTCTTACAGTTCTTCCATGAAGGAGGAATCGAGGAATGCTTGTTCTATGCAGGATAAGTAAGAGAAAAATAACCCCAGCTTCATTGAGCATACAATGTGTGCAAGAGACGATAAAGAAGAACTTTGACACCTCTTCTTTGAGAGAAAGGACTCAGTGAAGTAATGATGTTTTGTCTTCTTGGTACTAAAATATGTTAGAGGAAAAAGGTTACATTTGGATTTGATGCATGTCCTGCCTGTAGTCCTTAGGCTGGAGGTTGCCTTGTTATTCATACACTTAATTCCCTGCAATTAACTGAATTAATTAAAATAGTATAATGATAGTCAAACCTGAAAGTTAAATACAATATGGTTATATCATGAATTCAGCCTAATAAATATAGTATTTTCTAAGGCTATTGTTCTAACTATCCATATTCAGAGTACAGGTAGTCCTCGACTTATGACTGCAATTGAGCCCAAAATTTCTGTTCTTCAGTGAGACATTTGTTAAGTGAGTTTTGTTCCATTTTACAATATTTCTTGCCAGAGTTGTTAAGTGAATCACCACAGTTGATGCTGTAACACAGTTGTTACTTGAATCTGACTTTCCTATTGACCTTGTCAGAAGGTCACAAAAAGGGATCACATGATCTTAGGCCAGGGGTGGGATTCTACCAGTTTGCACCTATTCACTAGAATTGGTTGTTAACATTCTAAGCAGTTCAGAGAACCAGTTGTTAGAAGAAATTACTGGCCTAATCCTGTAAGGAAGGCAGGAAGGAAACATTCTGGTGTTGCTTACAGAAACTGCCTCTTCATTAAACCCTTATTATATTCTTGGCAGGACTAGACTTCCTGTCTCAGGAACTTCTCTGCAGTTTTTTTTCCCTCCTTTGCTGGTATTTTGTTTGTGTGGAGTGACCATTCAAAGTTACAATGACACTGAAAAAAGTGAGTTATGGCCATTTTTCACACTTATGATTGTTGCAACATCCCCACAGTCATGGGAGGCTAGGTGAGGAGATGCATGCCTCAATGTGACTGATGCTGAGTTGGCCATGCCCAGCCAGTCACATGACCACCAAGCCACACCAACCACTTAGCTATGCCCACAGAACCGGTTGTTAAAAAAATTGAATCCCACCCCTACCTTGGGCACAGCAACGGTCATAACAGTTGCCAAACATCTGAACTTTGATGACATGATCATGGGAATGCTACAAAGTTGTAAGTGTGAAAAACTGTCATAAGTCATTTTTTTCAGTGCTGTTGTAACTTTGAATGGTCACTAAATGAACTGAAAGTTGAGGACTTCCTGTAATTTCTGCTAGATATTGTGCAACTTACTTCTAAACAAAGGTATTTATTTGGTGTACATTTTGATAGTGGGAAAAGGGAGAAAAGATTGTAATGTACAATTCTGACATCTGGTCTTTCTTATCCTGCAGTTGCAATCCTCCTTCGGTGCCATATCTTGGGATGTACCTCACAGATCTGGCATTTATTGAAGAAGGAACACCGAATTTTACTGAAGAAGGCCTCGTCAATTTTTCTAAAATGCGAATGGTAATTTCTTTCTACAGTTTTTTTTATATTTCATAGTTAGTGCAGATAGAAATTAAAAAAGCAATTGTTGATATTTGTATTTACAATCAATGTTCTATCACCATCTGCTGGTATATTCTGGAGAATCAATATTATAGCCTTGATTAGCCCAGTTCCCATCACAGCCATAACATAGATACTAACCCAGTCAAATCTCCTTCTCTGTGTCTCTGGCAACACAGAATCACTCCTAAACTGGATTAAGAACCACTATTTTTGAAATACATATCCATACCCATTTTTGCCATATTTATTAAACTCTAGGGAGTTAAATTAAACCCAGAACAAAATTAAAATACTTATTAAAGCATGGAACACTCAAACCCACTCAAAAACCCATTTTGCATATCCTCGGTTAAAAAGGAGCTGGAGAGAAAGAACAACAGAAAAAACAAGTTTCTCTACTGTAGAATTTAGGCTAAACCTAGTAGCATCAAATATACCTCCCCAACTCTTGTTGATTCTAGTTGATAAACCATATCCATTGTTACCTATTTGGACAACCAGGGAAATGCTATTAGGAAAACAGTTGTATAAAGTGGAAAATGCCACTAAAAGGATAAATTTTTCCTAGTTTAATTCTACTGGGTTGGACTAAAAATCCTGCTTTTGGCCTAGAATGAAATATTCAGAGACTAAAAGGGCTCCAGAAAGAAGAGCAAAGAATAACCCTTGCTATATTTTACAATTTTATATAGAAAAGTTAGAATTCAAACCACTGCTCTAAAATTCAACAAGAAATTATTATTGATACTTGCTTATTTAACAGATATCACATATTATCAGGGAAATACGTCAATTCCAACAGGCTTCCTATCGAATAGAGCATCAACAAAAGGTACAATGTTTTCATATCTTCTTTTATCACTGTATGCATTTTTACCTTATTCTGAATATATTAATAAATGCTGCCCCATATTTTTTAATCACCAAAGTATATGAAGAGAGTTGTAACTTAAAGTTTAATTTAGCATTATACTGGTGTAGGCTTTCATAAATGGTATCTGTTGATCAGGATTGATCAGTGTTTGGCTTCAGAGCTTAGTGATCATGTTGAGATAGCTGAATTCCTGATGTTACACCAGCAACTTAAAATCAGTCATAAATTATCACAGACCCAAAAGTACTCATGACCAAGATTCAGAATTCTGCCAACTGTCAGCCCCACCCCTGATCCGTAGAAGTAACCATCACTTTGCATTGAGTGAGATGACAATTTA
Organism: Laticauda laticaudata; assembly: GCA_004320025.1. Classification (NCBI taxonomy): domain Eukaryota; kingdom Metazoa; phylum Chordata; class Lepidosauria; order Squamata; family Elapidae; genus Laticauda; species Laticauda laticaudata. The sequence continues at coordinate 5,009 of BHFT01014441.1, read as the reverse complement.
AAAATAGCTCACAGAAAGTGATTTTTAGCCACATTTCTTTGATGGGAGAGCTGGTGGGATTATGGCAGATTAAATCATCTGACTGCAATCTGCATTAAAAAAGTATTTCTGTTCCTTTCTAATTCACGTATCTGCTTCTTTCGTGTTTGCATTAAAGAAGATTGAAATATCTCATTTTGACAGAAATTACAATTCTATTCAAAGAAGTGTATAATGATTCCAATATCACTAAATAATTGTTTCATATTCTTGTTTTCCCAGGTCACTCAATACTTGTTGGACAAAAGCCTCATAATAGATGAAGACACACTGTACGAGCTATCCCTAAAAATTGAGCCCAGACTGCCAGCCTGAGAAATTAATATTATTCTTCAGCTACTAAGAACTTAGTTTAATGAAAAATTATGCATGGCATGCCTCTATAGAATGCAAGGGGCAAAAGCTGAGAAAAATTGAAATTCCCTTCTCCATTAAAGGGATGCAGAGTCTCACAGAGATACTTTTTCAGAGAAACAACTGTTGGAGGAAGGGAGTCACATAGCAGAAATGTGGGTCAAATGGTTGTTACTTGACAAGAAGTGAAGAGATTTCAAAACAAATAAAGGACTGAAAAAAAGATGGGCAATAACAGTAATGAGCCAGTCAAGGAGACAGCAGAATTAAATATGAATACAACATTTGCTAGAGTTGAATAATGATAGCATGCTATTAGAGGAAGAAATCTTGTTTAACTATCTTTGGATGCAATTCAAAAAGCATGTTTTATTTAGATATTTTGGCCAAATTTGCACTTTATTAAGTCTATTGTAAATGAAAGAGTATTTGTAGAAGCAACAATGTAATATGTAACAGCATTATTTCCTGAATAATCCATTCATATAATCCATTTGGCACGATGAGAGATATTAAAACAAGCAAGATGGCATCTGCAGCATCCATCAACTTGCCTGTTTTGATACCCTTTATGGACACCACTAAAACTGTTTATTTTAACTTAAGATGTCTGTTCATTAATTAATTTTCCTATATTTACTTTTTTCAAAACTGAAAGAAGACTGAAGAATATCAGTGTGCCATTATGAATACTAGCTTAATAGTCTAAATATATTATTCATTCTCTAATAATAGCAATATGTGAGATGATCTGGTATGCAAATTAATGCACTGTCTTGCATGGTTGCTCGATATACAAGCTTATAAGGGACTGGATTGATATTGCAATGTTGTGGCAACTCTGTCTCTATAGTAGGTTAGTCTCTTTGATAATTTGTATGTTGTTTTCCAATCGCACATTTCTCATATAACTTTGGTTAAAATATATATGTCTTAATGAGATCGTGATGTCTTCTCCTATGCACTAGTAGATGAAACAAGTGGGTTTTTTTCTTTCTTACTGGAAAATAGTTCCAAACAAATATCCTATTATAAGGATCAACCTCTTGCCTTCTGCCCCCAACTCCATTGAAGACAATAAGTAACCCTGAGTTCTGTATTGGTGTCAGAGGCTAGATAGGTTAACCTGAGAAATAATAGGAATAAATCATATAATTTTGATGTTCCAATGGATTTTCATGCTTTTTAGAACAAGTAATGAAGGTGTAGAGTTTCTAAATCTTTTACTTTTTCATGGATAACATTATGCCCTATGATCACTGTTCTTGGCGCTATAATATCATTTAACTATCATTGAGTTTCACATAACTAGGCTAGCGGTAACAAGCACATACATGTAGTTATGCATGTGTCTGTGTACGATCATGACTCCAGAATCACCTATAAAAAAGCCAGTTTCTGTAAGTGTAGCTTGTGTTCAAACAGTTGCTTTGCCACATACATTAATAAAGAGATCCCATATTTTCTTCTAAAGAAAAGAAAATTTCTAACACTGAATAGTACATAATCTCAACCTCTTACATAGAGTTGTGCAAACATATTTGGATTGCAGCGGTGATCTTATAAGAATTAAAAAATATTTTGCATATTCATATTTTTGCTATATGTCGATCTGTGTATATTACATTCCCTTGCCTAGATTACAAGATTGTTCAAACAACAGTAATTTGTCAAATCCTTGGAAAATAAAAACATATTTATCCTATTTTTTTACACTTTGAAAGAGTAAATAATATTTTAATCTCACATTCTCCATATTGACTTTAGAAGGAAGAATATGTTTAATATTTGTTGCAGAAATTACTTAGGAAGAAAAAAAATACTTTTGTTTATCTGATTTGAATAAGTTACTAACAGATTTATTTTTTTAAATCTATGGAAATTAGATACTTGTAGATCAATTTACATTTTCAGACATATAGACTAGTTCTTTGATTGCCTAAATAAAAGTAGTCTCCCTGAATGGAAAGAATACATAAACCAATTGTTTAAAAATGCATTTAATGTAACTTTTGAATAATTAGAATAAAGTATGCTTTTCCAAGGAGTCTCAACCAGCAGATGAAAAATCCCCTAAAACCTTCTCAAGAGCATTACTGTTTTAAAAAGGATGATCATTTGGTCATATCGGAGAATTTATTACTTTGTGCTAAATTCTGACAATGGAAAATTAATCTATGTGGCTTTTTTTCATCTCCATTTCTAATATATTGCCAGTCCAGAAAATCTAATTTTGTCTAATTATAGATCCCATCCATTATCTTCTCAGTAGGAAATTTAATCATTCTAAAGCCCTATTTTTATATAACTATATGCTTGGCTGCACATTTAAAGGAATTATAAAATACTCTGTTAAGTTTTCAGAGGAACTTAAATAGGAATGTTGTAGGCATGTTTTAAGTATTTCTGGTTAATGAATATGATAGATTTCAATGTTATTTATAGATATTTGTTTATCTTTTGTTGAAGATGATTATTCTTTTCATAAATGCCTGTCAGAAAAAGATAATTGCAGTTTAAGCATGATAAACAGAAGCATGAATTATATGGCCACCAGATAATTTACTGATATTTTCACTGTGTTAATAATTATTTTTAAAATTTCACGCACCAGTTATTTAACAGAAATACACTTAATTTCGAAGGCACTACTTTTAAATTATTTTCTTTCTTCTAGGGTGAATCCTCTTCCCTTCTTCACAAATTCCATATTGAATCTATACATTTTTTGTGAAAATTGTTTGTGAATGTAGTGATTGGTAATTTATTTTGATTTCCTTGTATTTCATTTTATAATATTAGCTTTGTCCTTTGTCCTTTATTTTGGATTCTAAGTGCAGCCGAAGGTGCTTATATCTGTTTTTATCCTATTTAATTTACATATTCCATTAAATTATATGATAACTCTTGTTCTGTGTGGTCCTTGTTTTCTGGCCATTTTGTTCAAAATATTTAGCAAGCTTAAATTAATTATTGTTAACAAGCATTCAGCATATATTTCTGCCATCATGAAGGGGGTAGTCAGAATATTCCTATTGAATATTCAATCCTGTCTAGCTGTCAGCTTTCGAAGCCATATTCCACGCTGCCACATAGCCTGAGAAAGTGGGAGGGGGTGATTTCAATTAAGTAGTTCTAAGTAGACAAAATAAAATTCTTTTGTTAGTTCAAGGTCATTTAGTATGGTACAGATGAAATAAGGATCTTACTTTTGGATAGATTGTGATTGGGCCATGTGATGTGATGATGACCAAGGAGGATGGATTTGTAGTTGGGAAATTGTGGAAAGCCCAAAAATGTTTAGATTTGGGATTCCACAGATGTGCTAGATGCTATTCTAATAAAGGTACTTTTGAGATATGTTTGTCTCAGAGTTACTGATTGGAATGAAGGTGTGCTGCAACGCTGACACCAGCATTATCCAAAAATGTAGTTCCTAGAAGATTTAATTAAAGAAAACAAATTCAAAATATGTTAGAATAATTCATGTATTATTGCATTTGGACAGACTGTATATTGTGGGCCTTCCATTGAAACAAGATAGAAAATCACAACTTCTCTTTTTCTAACTACAGTATGTTGTGATATCCTTGATATTCTATTCATTTATTATTTTTATAACAGTTTTCTGAATAAAAGCCAATAAATTTAAATTGTGTTGATGAAAAAAAGTAGTCGTTCTTTTGCAACCTAATCTGCTAAATATATCATTGTATCTCTAGCAGTTGTTTAGCTATATCTCAGTGACAAAGTTATCTCATTTGTAAAATAACTATATAGTACATTGTGATATAAATAGCCTTTTAAAATAGCACTTTTTAATAAAGAATTAATGGCCTGCTAATGCTTCATTATAACTAAAAAAACCCTATAAACTTTTTCAGATCAGCAATATTATCAGTTTAAAAAAAAAACAAATTAAATGGCTTTTATCACAACTTTAAAAGCTTTTACCAATGAAATTTTATGCAAATTTAGATGTGATGTCAAGAGCCTATTTCTCCTTGACTGATTTATTTTATAGACAGGGATATTCCTTAGCTGATGTAATTTATGTCACCATACATAATCTTATCTTAAAGTGATCTTGATTATTGCCAGTATCAGCCTCAATCATTTTGACATCTTGCCTGTCTGAATACAGCATTCATATTGTTTAAATTTTAGTTTAGGTTGTTTGCTTTCCACCCCTCTTTTCTCTGAGAAAAGACTACATGGTGTACATACAACAAACAAATCTACAAGTCTTATTTTTCACAGTGGATCAATCTAGATGACAATTAGTATGGGAGATAAGATAAATTTCAATGTATGCTAGTGAGGACCTCCTGTTTGTTTCTGCAAACCTTGTGACTTTTAGACATTTAAAAATGTAATAAGCTTGAAAAATTAAATTGTATTAAAATATGTAAATGCTAAACATTTAATATAGTTGCTCACATTCCGTGGAATGCCAGGAGAAACAGGTAGGTCTATAACTGTTTTCTGAAATCCACAGAAGGCTTACTTCAGGTCCATTTAGCTTATACATTTAACAGATAATCAAGAGTTGGAAGGGACCTTATAGGTCATCTAGTCCAACCCCCCACCCAAGTGGGAGACCCTACACCATTTCT